>APFE030698257.1:2246-75248 GCA_000404065.3 Pinus taeda | reverse complement strand
TTTATTTATTTATTTTTTTTTTATTTTTTTTTATTTTTTTTTGCAGAGGGATTATCATGTAATGATGACTTCCCACTCCCATTTCCACCCTCTTTGATGCCTTTAGAGGTTCTTTGATCTTTAGCTGAAGCAGTTGGCCTGTAAGAAACCAAAAATGGTGGTAATGGATCCTAAGATTTGTCTAATGATTGCATCTTTGAGACAGATGATGAAAGAGCTGACGATACATATGCCATAGAGGAAGATGATTGTTGGCAACACAATGTGTTTGATGTGTTTTCCTTACATAAAAATCTTTGGGAACTGCCCTTATCCTGCAACAGGATGGTACCTCCACAATCAACTTTTCCTGTTTGAGGAATATTTTGTGGACCATCTCTTGAATGCAAACAGATATCCATCTGTTGTGATACCGCACAAATATCACCCTTGTCTGCTTCTTATGCCACTAATGGGATATCCCTTTGCAATAAGGATTCTGTATTAAAGATCTCAACTCCTCGTTTCTTGCTAACTGGAATAGAATCTGTGTCTTATGTTTGACGTTTATTAGATTCAGCATGTGATTGTTTGACCAAGTGTTGAGATGACACAAGAGCAATCTTTTGTGTGCTACTTTTCAGCCAACTCTTTGTTTGACCAATAAGACCTCGTTCCTAAGATTTTCAACTGCAATCTCAAATTCATATATCTTTTCTTCCTTCTCTTGAATGCATGACCTGCCTTCACCAAGAAAAATATCCAATTGTTGCATTTTTTTCTCTGTATCTGATAATTCTTGGTGAAGCACATCTACTTGTTTTTAATTTCTGTTGCAATTCTGCAATATCTCTATCTCGGTCATCTAATTTTGAATCTGCAAGTTCCAATTTAGTGCATGCCTGTTGAAGAGCCAAATTGTTATTTTCATTCTCCTCCACAAGCCTTGAAATTTTGTCTTCATGCACTTTGATGGAATTGACTATGGCACTTTTCTCTGCAGAGAGCACTTCATTTTTCTTTTGAGCTCCTCTATCTTTCTGTCCGTAACTTTTATAACATCGAGAAGAGCTGCTATGATTTAGCATCATCTCTTTCACAACCATCTAAAATAGAACTAAAGGTTAATAGTCCCTTGTAGTAGTAGCAGAAAATGCTGAGCTAGTTATGGTTATGTTTCAACCAATGGAGGGGATATGTATTTAGGGGGATCTCGTATATGTTTTTAGTATGGGAAGGGAAGAATAACTGGGATTTAGATAATAAGTTAGAAGTTAATATGCAATTTGATCAGAGAGCACTAAGGATAGGAATCCTAGGGTTTTAAAGGGGAAATAGGACTTTTTAAGCGGATTAGGGGAAGTTAGCGAGTGTTTTGAGGGAAGAAGGTAAATTCAGACATGCCTCGCTTGAGCTCCTCCAAATGGAAACTGCCTTATGCTTGAGATGCGAACGGATATGAAGCTTGAGAACATGAAATGAAACGGATCCCAAGCCATGATTCTGCCACCACAACACGACCTACCCGGCCTACTCCCCTAACATTTTTTCTTCTTTTGGTTTGGGTGCCCTTGAACTAGCATACCCAGCCTTTCAACCTTTCTTTCAGGTATCCTCCTATCTAAATCGACGCTTGTCTCTTCCGGGGCTCAGATTAAGCTGATGAGCGCCCTGGTTTCTCTACCTATTTACCAATCCACCAAGTTTTAAGCTTGTTTGGCCAGATATTCATCTCTATATTCTAAAGCAAGCAATTGAAACCCAGGGAAGCCAAGTTTAAACTGTTTGGCCTTCCCTTGACTGAACAGCTCTTCAAAGTTTGAATAACTTATCCAAATGAAACTCTCTGGAAATATGGAACCTTTGCAGTAATAAAAAGATGACATATTTGGCATGCAAACCGTCAATCATGAAATATGAACCCCTATTGCAATAGGAGGCTAACAGAGGCTGCAAGGGCGGGAACCTGAGAGCCTTCATCATTACAGAACTGCCCCATAGCTATGAGAACTAGGGGAAAACAAAAACATACAGCCAACTAAATTGGCATTACAATTGGACATAGACTGGTATACAAGAAGAGAAACAAATAAGCAAAACTGATGGCAAATGTCCAGGAGGAGAACGGACGCTTCATCAGTGAGAGACCATAACCTGAAGTTGATGCCGTCAAGCTGAACCATGACCAAAATGTCTGGGTATTGCCCTCTGAGCACCCACCAAAGACCAAAAAGAGGCAAACCGCAACGCATGTTAATCATTTTCCTCTGCTTCCCCATGAGTCTCCTCGGCATCCTCACACGCATCATCATGACTGAGAGGCTCCTTGCCTTCCATCACCTTGTCGAGGTCGGTTGTTCCTGCATCTGTCTCCGCTTCAATTGGGTCACTGTCAACCAGGGGAGGGATAACAGGGGGCAAATTAACCTGTAGACCGGGCTCAATCTCCCACTTGATACCCAGAGAATCCTCGGTCGAGGAGCGTTCACTACTGTGAGAGGGGTTGGGCACAATGCAGGAAAGAGGGGCAACTTGGTTTTCTTCTTCGGTCATGAGAATGGTGATCTGAGCAGAAATCAAAGGCCTATTCAAATTGCTCTGGAATTTAAAATGGGTAGATTGAAAGGCACTATTGGGAATCGGCTTGCGAGGAGGATTGCTGGGGAGAAGGTCCTCAGGAGAGGAAGAGAGGTTGATGGGTGAAAGTGTTGGGTTGGCACGAGGATTGAATGAGGGCCGCTTGCCGCTGCAAGGGCGGTCACCCGAGCGAATCCGCTTCCCATGGCGCTTCATTTTGTCAACCCACGGAACAGACACAGAAAAATCAAAGGAACAGAGCCTAAAACCAGAGGAAAGACACAATTGAACCCGAGGCCCGTAAGTGCAGACAATTGAAGCCCGAGACCGAGAAGCAACACAGACAAAACTGATATTATAGATAACAGACCACTTACCCCAAGACACTCAACTAATTCCCCTGTGGAGCGTGCAGGTGAATTCGAGGTGCTGCAAATTCAAACCCGAGTGAGCCTGAATCTTGCCTCTGAAGACCGGCACGTTCACATCTTCACACCATAACTGAAAACCAAACCTAGAACCAGAGACCTGAACGCTGGAGGTGGAATGAACATATGGAAACGCATGTATTTAACCATCACGAGGCAGCTTCGAAGTGCGTATGGCATTAATGTCGCCAGCCTGCCCTGTCTTGCAACCATAAAAACATTCCCTCTGCGATCAATTGTGATCTAGGACGCCACGCTGCTTTGCAAGTGGCAGTACCTGGGTTCTTCATGTTGCATGAAAGCCATTTAATGCTGAAACGTCCCCTGGATCCGAGAGTAAAGAAATTAATATAAGGATAAAGGATTAAAGAAATAAAGGATTGAAATGAGGGGAGAGGCTTGGATGATAGAATAGAGAGAGAAGAAAGAAGAAGAGGGGAAATGAAGCACGGAGGAGTATATATATATATATATATGAAGAGGATAAGGTCAAAAATGATGAAATTATTCCAAAGATTAAGACAAATACGAATTGGAAAGGTTAGAGATAAAAATTGTATGATAAGAGATCAAGAATAGCTAAAAAAAATTAAGGATCAAAATGAATAAAAACGGAAGGAACATATCAAAAGAGGGGGGGGAGGTCGACAAACGAAAAAAGATTAAGTGAAAAGAGTGAGGGGATGGGAATAGTTCAATGGGTGAATTGATGCATGATTGGCTTCTAAGATTGACTTAGCTTATAGTCGTCTTCCATGTTGAAGTTTTTGGGGTGCTTCTTAATCTCAAGAGCTTCCCTAATGATTCGAGAGTTGTAAAAAGGGATAGAAGCTAGGATTTTGGATTCATTAAAGAAAACGAGGTGTTTCAAATTAAAAAAGTGCTAAGCTATGATAGACTTTGATAATCGATGATGGTTGGTATTAGCTATATTTTCTTTAAGATGAGATCTTAAGGGACGACATGTCTAGCCAATGTAAGAGTTCTTACAAAAATAAGGAATTTTATAAACCCCTAAACCTAGCATGGAGTCGGACTTATCTTTGGCTAACTATAATTTATGATTTAGAGTCTTTTGAAGTTTAAATATGGTTTTTATGTTTTTTTTTTGGCAAGATCTTAGTAATAAAGTTGGTGGTTCCTTTTATATAGGAGAGAGCGACCTGGCAATGGGGGGGGCGAGGAAACAAAGTGGTTAGACCTAGGGGTAGAGGCAACCTAAAACACTTTTTCAATCTGAGAGGAGCTGTATCCATTAGTTGTAACCACCCCTCCCACATTTACCCAAATTCACAAGCTCGTCCGGGTAAACATGAAACGAGTGTCACTATGACATGATCCGACCTCCAGTGTTTTAGTTAAGGAAGTGGGGCCTACAAACTGACCATAAACTGACATCCTACAGGGATTACAAATCACTCAGGAGTTGGACAACCACCCCAGGTAACTAATCCTTGAGCTGGAACCCCTTTCCACTGACCTAACACCCCAACTGCACGTACAACAAGGCAAGGGTGTGGTTATAGGCCTCCAACTACACGCATAGGCCTGCTTCCATGCGGTTATGGCCTAAATTCCTTAGTTCAGTGCCTATAGTCCTGAGATCTAAGCCACTTTTCCATACTAGCCTCCAGACCACTGCCTAGAACTTCCTGTAACTTTCTAGAATCATATTTAACATGATGGCAAAGCTAAACATTCAAACTTGATTCAGAAACTTGACCTAGATTGCCTAGAACTCACTAGACATTTCATCAAACATATGGAAAACATGTAAGCTACAAATCATGAATTCATATATGATCATAAATTGATGGTATTCATCTGATAATCATCAAGAAGGCTCCAAGCCCTCTCTAACTAGATGCAATAACACTTGTTAGTCCATGAATTAATCAACCATTCCATAACTTAACAAAAAATGTCAAGAGTCATAGATAGAATACATCATATAAATAACATATAACCAGCAAATAACTAGCATAAAAACCATGGAAAATCAGTCATAGCATCACCATCATAATCGATACAAATGCACATAGATCACAATAGAAAAATATATCACATTAACATGTGAAAATGCCAACTAAGTCAATGACTTTTGAGTGCCACCATAGATTGGGTTGAACCAAATTTCTCTTTCATCCAATCACCCCCATGCCATATTCCAAGCATGAATGTGGAATCTCAAGGAATAAACCAAAATAAAACCAAACTAGTGCTTCCAGAGACCAAACTACCTCAACTCTCAACCACAATGATTCCACCTCTACGGTCCGAACATCACTAACATAAACCAGATCGGTCTCTACCCAAGTTGTCCAGGGCTCCAAAACCTAGTAACTCAACCCACAACCTTCGAGGGCTCCAAAGCGTTTCTTCTAACCGCAACTCTAGGAACTAGTAACTCAACCCACCAAGGGCTCCAGAGTGATTGTCCCAACTAATGGATCTAGGAACTAGTAACTCAACCCAAGTTGTTCTAGAGCATTTGTTCCAACCCACAACCATAAGGAACCTAAGCACCAATAAGAAAAAACAAGTGGAAGAAACCCACGACACCATGGTTATCCAAGAAATGGCGAGGCAAGGCTAAAACCCACTATCAATCCAGGCAAATATTGATGCCAATGACAACACATAACCAGAGACTCACATGCATATATCATGCATCCAAAAATTAGCAAGGAAATCACACATGCAACCTATTACATGCAAAGTAATCCAGCTGCAGTTGTTGATCCCACTATTTCCTTGTGCTTCCCGACTTTCCTTTGCCTTCTTTCTCCAAATCCAAGTGAATGCCCAAATGCTCCAAGAATGCTCCAAGGTTTCTCTAAGTGTGCAAGAGTATGAGAGAATGAATGAAATAACCAAAACTGAACTGACAAAATCTCAAGCTGACAAAAGTTGTGAACTGATCTTCAGAAGCCTTTTTATCATTGAGGCCTATATATTCTTCAGTTTCCTCTAATTTCCTTAGCATGAAAATATGTGTCTCTTCACCTTCCTTTTCTCCTATTTTCCTTTCTTTTCATAAATAAATGTCAATTATTGTCTCTTTGCTAATGTCTTTGCCAATTTCCATAGCCATTACTAATCACAAGTGATGCCCACTAAAGTGTTTTTCCCAACATTCATCTTGGAATAAGTGTCCCATGACTTTGGTCTTATTTTATTTACATAGAAAATCAACTAGTGGTTGTTAAAAATCCATCCCCCTTGGGGTAACACCGTCCTCGGTGTTCTATGACACTTATGACTAGAAAAGCACTTAAAAACAAAACAAACTGCCCATGGAGCTTTATAACATAGCTTTATGCAGTATTTACAATGACATCCCACTAAAAACAAAAACAAAAAAACATACCTCTTATTGGAGCTTTATAGCATAACTCATTGTGATATTTGCAATAAAATCCATATACATATACATATGCCAAAAATTCATTTGCTTGAACCAACAAATAATGAAGGATATAAAGCCTGCATCTTAGCGGTCCTCTCCCATGTAGCTTCATTGGGCCCAAAGTGCTTCCACTACACTCTAACCTACTTGATTGCTTTGTTCCAGAGCATGAGTTGTTTCCGCTATAATATGCATTGTGGTTCTGGATGGAATTCTCCCTATGGTTCCACCTACAATATAGACTAGTAACCACATAATCAACATCCTGGAAATATCCCTTAAGTAATGAAACATGGAAAAAATCATGGACTTTCATTATCAGAGGCAGTGTAAGTCATTAGGCCACTAGTCCAATCCTCTCAAGGATCTCAAAAGGCCCGCAATACTGAGGTGCCAACTTGGCACATGATCCAATCCTCAAGGAGATCCTCTTGGGCTTGATGTGCAAGTACACATGCTCCCCAACCTAAAAATATTTAAATTCCCTATGTTGGTCTGCATAACTCTTATGTATGTCATGCATTGCCTTCAAATTCCTCTTAATAACTTACATTTCCTATTCCATCTCTGCCAACCTATCTGGTCTAACCAACACCCTGTTCACTGGATCACTCTAGCTGATAGGAGTATTACAACTCCGCCCATAAAAAACTTTAAATGGACTCATATTCAAGGATTCTTGATACCCATTGTTATATAAAAACTCCAACGATGGAAGATACTCTTCCCACTTTCATTACTGTTGCATGGCATACATCCTCAACATGTCCTCAAGAATCTTGTTGACCCTCTCTATCTGTCCATCTATCTATGGATGATAAGTTGTACGAAAAGCCAACTTTGTTCCCAAACCTGCAAACAGCTCTTTCAAAAACTTGGAAGTGAACTTGGAATATTTATCTAATATAATATTCTTGGGAACACCATGCAATCTCACTATCTCCCCGATCAAAATCTAAGCTACCTCACTAGTTGAATTTGTAAACTTAACTACAATGAAATGCACTATCTTACTTAACCTATTAACCACAACCATGATGGAATCATGTTGTCTGATGTCCTCAGCAAACCTATAATGAATCCTATGGAAATGACCTCCCATTTCCACTCTAGAATCAGAATTGACTATATTAAACCACCTAGATGTTTACACTCTGCCCACTTGTAGTCCAAACATCTAGCAACAAACTCAACCACCTCTTTCTTCAATTTCGACCAGTGGTAGAACTTCTTAACTACTGTCAATGTCTTCTGATATCCTAGGTGACCTAAATACGGCTTGACATGAAACTCCCTTAATATAAGCTTCTTGAGCTCACTGACATCCGACACGTAAATCTTGTTCCTGAATATGGCCAAGCCATCTGTTGTGAGATGATACTCCTAATCTCCATCACCTTCACCCTGCTGTTGTAACCTATGCCTCAAGACTATAGTTAGATCAAGGATCAATCAAAACAGAAACAACTTGATCACGGAGCTTACCTTCAATCTCAATAAAAGATGCCTGATGATCAACCTGCCTATTATCCACAGCTGCATAAATCCGAGGAATACTCTGCCCAACATCCCCAACTGTTTGTGCCTCCTAAGCACTGTAAATCTGAGGTTTTCCACCCCCGATGTTGTGGATAATCTCTCCTGTGATGCTCTCCATCACAAGTCCAACATTGCAAAGGCTTCCTGCCATCACCTTTGTTCTGCTCCTCAAGCTGAGACCCATGTCCTCTGTCAACTGCATTAAACTTCTTTTACAACACTCCATTCTCCTTATTACTTGCATCCTAAGGTATTCCTCTCTTCTTATCCCACTTTCCTTTAATATGGTCATTCCCCTTCCAATTATGCTTAGGCTCAGACTTACGCTTAAACTTCTCATAACAATGCTTCAACTTTCCAATGACCAAGGCTCATAATACTCAATCCAATCCTTAAATGCCAAAGGCAACCCACTAATGAATCTTTGAACCTTTATCTTCTCATCCTTAATATATGTCACATACTTAACAACTATAGAAACTTAGTCATATACTCTTCATCTATCATAGATCCCATCTTCAGCTCATAGAACTCCTTAGCCTTTCCATCGTAGTATGTCTCTGATAAATACTTCTTTCTAAAGAGTCTTTTGAACTCATGCCAACTCAACTCCCCTGTGTTGATGCCTATAACATGCTTCACGTCTTCCCACTAGATATCTACTTTCCCTTTGAGACTAAAAATAGTTATCCTAGCCTTCATATTCTCTGAAAAATCATGCAGCTCAAAGAACTTCTTCATCCCAAGCAGTCATGCTTCTGCATCTTCTAGTTTCTTCAACTCTCCATCAAAGGTAAGAGGCTTCGATTTATTAAAATCGTCTGGAATGTACCGCTTCTTACTCCTCCTATAAGGATGATGGCGATAATGACCATGATGTCTCTCTAAACCATAACTAGAATAGAACCCATAATCACTACTTCTCATGTCAAGTGTATCCATCCATTTTCCATTGACCGTGTCATCCTTGTTCGACTTGTGCCCTCCATGAGACCTGCTACCATATGCCCCATTTGTCCTTCCCTCCTTTCCATAACTAATTATCAGTTTTCCCTGTCTCTATAATTCTGATAAGCTTTGAATAATCACTGCATTGACCTCTGGTTACTTTTCCTTAGCTAGGCAAGGTTTTCCTATGATTGAATTATCCTGTCATTATTTGCCTTGCAAATTCTGATTTATGCCTTCAGACTTCTCAAGGTATCTTCAATGTCAAGAGATAACTCTTCCCCATGTTGCTCAGCTAATCTATATGGAGAGTCACGTGAACTGTAATCCACCATTATGCTTGTCATCTCTGATCTTCTTCTTCCTACAAACATACCATGTCAAATAAACCAAATATAAACATAATCAAATACTTTCGTGAAGTTCAGGGGAGGCTATCTCATCTGCAAAAATTAGTCCAAATTAGCACGATATACGTGTATATACACTCATAATGCCACGAGCATATCAACCCATCAATATCATGCATGATAACTCAAACTGTAACATTAATGATATACATGACATCCACAACCACTATAATGCATGCATACGATTGACATGCATGCACAACAATCACATCTCGCCCATTTAGTCCAAGTGTTTAATCCTGGAAGCTTTGATACCAATCTGTAACCACCCCTCCCACATTTACCCAAATTCACAAAATCATCGGGGTAAACATGAGACGAGTGTCACTTTGACATGAACCGACCTCCAATGTTCCAGTAAAGGAAGTGAGGCCTATAAATTGACCACAATATGACATCTTACAGGGACTACATATCACTCAAGAGTTGTAAAACCACCGCAAGTGAGCAATCCCTGAGCTGGAGCCCTTTTCCACTAACCTAACACCCCAATTGCATGCACAACAAGGCACGGGTGCAGTTATAAGCCTCCAATCGCATGCATAGGCATTCTTCCATGTGGTTATGGCCTAAATTCCTTAGCTCAATGCTTGCGGTCCCAAGAACTGAGCCACTTTTCCAGACTAGCCCCCAGACCACTGTGCAGAACTTCCTGTAACTTTCTATAATCATATTTAACTTGATGGCAAAGATAAACATTCAAACTTGAATCATAAACTTGATCTAAACTACATGAAATACACTAGAAATTTTGTCAAACATATGGCAAACATGTAAGCTACAGGTCATGAATTCATATCTGATCATAAATTGATAGCCTTCATCTAAGATTCACCAAGAAGGCTCTAAACCCTCTCTAACTAGCTACAATAACACTTGTTAGTCCATGCATCATCCACCATTCTATAACTTATCAAAACATGTCAAAAGCCATAGATATAATACATCATATAACCAACATATAATAAAAAATAACCAGGATATAAACCATGGAAAATCATCCATAAAATCACCATTGTAATAAATACAAATGCTCATAGATCACAATAGGAAAATATCTCATATTAACATGTGAAAATTCCAACCAAATCAGGGACTTCCACATACCACCTGACCACATATTGGGTTGAACCAAATCTCTATTGCAACCAATCACCCCTACACCATATTCCAAGCATGAATGTGGGGTCTTATGGAATAAACCAAAACAAAACCACACCAGGGATTCCAGAGGCCAAACCACCTCAACTCTCAACCACAATGATTCCACCTCTATCATTCGAAAATCACTAACATCAACCAAATCGGTCTCTACCTAAGTTGTCCAGGGCTCCAAGAACTAGTAACTCAACCCACAACCTTCCAGGGCTCCAGATTGTTTGCTCCAATAGTGGCTCCAAGAACTATAGTAACTCAACCCCCCAAGGGCTCCAAAGTGTTTCGTTTGTCCTAACAAATGACTCCAGGAACTAATATCTCGGCCCAATTTGTTCCAAGGCTTCTAGAGCGTTTGTTCCAACCCACAAACATATGGAATCTGAGCACCAATAATAATTAAAAAATAAGTGGAATAAATCCACAACACCATGGCTATCCAAAAAATGGCAAAGCAAGGCTAAAACCCACTGTCAATCTAGGAAAATCACCATGCCAAAGAAAACACATTACCAAAGACTCATATGCATATACCATGCATCTAGAAATCAACAAGGAAATCACACATGCAACCTGTTACCTACAAAGGAATCCAACTATAGTTGTTGATCCCACCATTTCCTTGCACTTCCCTGATTTCCTTTTCCTTCTTTCTCCAAATCCAAGTGAATGCCCAAGTGCTCCAAGAATGCTTTTATATTTCTCTAGGTGTGCAAGAGTGTGAGAGAATGAGAAAATGAATGAGAAAGCCAAAACTGAACTAAAAAAATATCAAGCTAACAAAAGCTGTGAACTGATCCTCAAAAGCCTTTTTATCATTGAGACCTCTATTTTCTTCATTTTCCTCTAATTTCATTAGCATGCAAATTTGTGTCTCTTCACTTCCTTTTCTCCTATTTTCCTTTATTTTCATAAATAAATGTCAATTATTGCCTCTTTGCCTTTGCCAATTTCCATAGCCATTATTAATCATAATTGATGCTCACTAAAGTGTTTTTTCCCAACATTCATCTTGGAATACGTCTCATGACCTTGGTCATATTTTATTTACATAGAAAATCAACCAGGGGTTGTTATATTAGCTTTGAAGGCTCGGGTCTGGTGGAATTTTTCTAAGGGAAGGAATTAGGGAGAAGAGATTTTAAGGGATTGGAAGATAAGAGTTGTTAGAACAACTGACTTTTGGAATGGGTGGTGGTGAGAATGAGCGTTAAGATAATGGTCAGTGTGGGTCTTCTTCTTGTAGACTTGGTGGGTTAGAGATCCATTGGGTTGTTGGGTGATAAGGACATCTAAGTGTTGTAACTAAGTTCAGACATGAGATTTATCCTTTTAATTTTCACTAAATATTAGATTAAATATAAAATAAATGTATATAGAGTCTTCTCTTATGAATGTTTCATAGTTTTATTTAATATAAAATAGGGCAAGTTTGAGTTATTTCATTACTAATACACGCTTTGTTGTGTAGTTACCCTAAAAAAGTCAGAATTGAAATCGAATCGATCAAATCCAATGGTCAATATTATTTAATCTAATGACTGTCATTTATATCAGGCTTGAACATGCGCAAAGGTTAAATATAACACTACAAGCCAATGAGATCCAATGATGACAATTCACCAAGTCTAATGGTTGTAATTCATATCTAGTACAAAATTTCACACACCTTAGTGCCCTTATTTTCACCTGATATGATCTCACGGTTTAGAATTGATGAGATCAACAATCATAATTCACGTCATGTGTGAAACCAAAAAAAAGTTAGGCCACTAAAGCTATCTAATGCATCTAATGATCAACATCGTTTTAATCGAATGATTGATACTCAAACATTTGTCATCTGCATTAATTTCACATTAAACACGGTAATATCAAGCAAATATGGCATACTATCGAGATTAACTTGTAATGTACATCATAATTGAAATTTATTAGGTTAACGATATTTGATTTTTCTCATTCCATGCTTCGCATCGAAGTTTTATAGTTGGAAGGTTCATGTTTTTCGTTCTAGCATGAGCTCAAACCAAATGTAGAAACTCGCCATATCAACTCCTAGGAAACAGGGAATCTCTCCAAGCCCCATTGTAGTATACTAATAGTAATAAGTGAAATTACAGGTTTAGAATGGCCACCGACCACTAGAGTGAGGTTTTCATCAACACTTTAGGCCAAATTCATGATACCCACATACAAAATGTTGACATATATGCTCTTAGATCCCAATTAAAGTCGAATGGTCAACCAAACAACTCTAAAATTTATTTTTTAAATGCTGACTTACTTAGAGCTACATTGTTGCCCATCCATTTCAACCCTGACTTAATTCTTCTTTTAGCCAATAATTATGACTCATCCATCCAAAATATTGTTCATCCTAAAAATGGACATACTTTCTTATAGGTGTCACAGGAAGTTATAGCAAGAATGTTGAGATTACCTGTGAGTGGAAGGAATGTCAGTGACAAAGAACTACATGAGGAATTTATAGTTTGGGTAGAAGAAAAGAGATTGAGCTTTCTAGTGAGTTTAGTTGAAAACCTTATTCAAATTGTGATAATTGAATTACTAGTGGCTAGTAACTTATTAAAACCACAATTTTAGGTTATGGTTTCTTTTCTAGCTATCATTTTAGGATATGTCGATGACTTGGTTGTGAATGAAGATATTGTTATGTGTTTAAGGGAAATGATGAAAAATCCTAAGGAAATTAAAATCAACTTCCCAGGTTATCTAGCTCAAAGCATGCAATTGAACCTCAAAATTATTCAAGTTTTAGGTTTATTTAGACATGCTACATACCTCATACATCTAGTCCTATTTTGTTACTTTAAATATTTTATAAGTAAAGGAATATTGTCAAGGATTAGAGATATGCAACAAAGAGATAAAGAAATTAACAAGTGGATTGAATTGTTATACCCAGGAAAAATAGAAGGAGGTTACCTCCAATATGCAAGTTTTTTCCTGTTTTACCTTTAGGCAAAATTACTTAAGGAATTCTGTGAAAAAATGCCAAATGATTTCAAAGAGATTTTACAGTTAACTAAGGAAACCAATATAGGGGATTGGTATATTTTTAAGAATTATACTATCATAGGAATTTATGCTTTCGAAGTCAACCTTATTATTTACCAAAATTTATTACTCGTTAGCTTTTTTCTTTAGAAGTAGCTAGACAAAGGTTATCAATGTATGAAGTTCATTTTATTTCTAAAAATAAAAAGACGGTGATTGCAATGCCTTTTGAGATTATTACTCGTTAGCTTTTTGCTTTAGAAGTAGCTCGACACAGGTTCTCTGTGGATGAAGTTTATTTTATTTCTAAAAATAAAAAGACAATGATTGCAATGCATTTTGAGATTTTATCTCTAACGATTAAAAATATATCTGCTTTAGAAATTATTGAAAAGGATTTAATTTCATATGGTTGGGCAAGAGTTTCTTCTTGGAAATACGATCCATTTCATATTATATACAAATTAAGGAAAAGGGCAGGTTTATCCTCTTATGCCCATATATCCAATCATGAAGTTGAAAATTTGGCTAATACTGACACATGGGGTGAACACAATGGTAAACAAGCAAGTGTTCAGAACTCAGAAGAAGTTATAGTTGAGATATTATAGATAGAGACTGCCGCAATTAAGGGACATCCCACCAATAACTCTGAAACAACAAACTCAACATTAGATATTATTGGACAAATGATACATATTGTGGAAAACACATCTTCCATGAACAACAAACTTTAGTAGCTTTCACTTAAAATAAAGGCAACATTTATAGACCTTGATGAATAGGGTCATGTGGCCAAGAACAAAAATGAAGATGATGAAGACATTGTCTTCGAGAAGAATAATGAAGAATTAACAGAGTAGGTACAAGGCTTATTGAAAGAAATGCAACCCAAAGAGCCTGTAGGCCTAGTCGTGCTCATTGCTACAAATGTAAATACTAAGAAGCTTATAAAGACAAGATAAGGAAATAATGATCATAGAAAAAATAACAGAGGTTACAAAAGAGTCACTCGATGGAGTAATGATTTCTATTCCATCTGCTTTAGATGAAAGTGTAGGCCGTAAGTTCCTATCTTCTAATAAATTTGATCAAAATATTTTTAAATTAATTGTTATTTGGCCATAGATCAAATTCATAACATAGCTTATTGGTTCAATGACCACTTCAATTAATGTTGATTTGAGTAAGGTACCTGATATTGATATGGTGGAATGGCATAAGCAAACATGAGAGGTGTGTATCCCTCTCCTCCCACATCTACCCAAGCAACCAGCCAAAATGGGTAAACATGTGACGAAAATTTACTATGATATGATTCAACTCCCTATGTGTCAGTTAAGGAAGTGGAATCGACAGAAACCCACAACACAAACGTTATGCACCTACTACAGGACTCTCAAAATGCATCCCAGTCATTCCCCTGACCAACCTCTAGATCCTACTTAGCTTTTAGACCATTAAACCCCTGGATGCTCCCTTGCTATGGACAAGGGTGCTTACGAGAACCTATGGGCGCATGCATAACATGGGTATGCATGCGTCCATGGATTTTTCTCCTCAGACCTGTGCCTGTGACTCCATAATTTGTGCCACTTTTCAAGCCTAGAATCCATATCACTACTGAGAAACCCCTATAGATTTAAGAATCCATAAATTACATAATGACAAGACTTAAAAATAAAAAACTGACTCCAAGGCCAGGTCTGACCATCCCCAACCGGGACTAACATTTTGTCAAACACTTGGCATCAATGCAATCTACAGGAAATGAATACAAGACAAAGCATAAATGATTGATAACTCATATGATACTTGACAAGAAGATCACCACCCTCTTCCCTTAACTGTTTTGACATCATTTAAGTCTTGCATCCATTATCATTTCAGTTACAAGTAAATACATGAAATAACCATGTTTAGAACCATCATTAAACGATGTAAATAAAATTGTTATAACAGATATTAAAGACACGTAATAATAAGTACAAAAGTAGGAGAACTTATCTTTTATTAAACATAGGCAAAACCAACCAGGTTCGGAACTTCCACGTACCACCCAACCAAAGACATGGCTGAACCAAATCTTTCTTTTTACTAGTCACCCCCATGCCATATTCCAAGCATGAATGTGGGATCTCATGGATAAACCAATCCAAAAACAACCAAGGGAATCCAGAGATTAAACCACCTCCACCCTCACCAAACTGTGATCCCTCCAAAATCGACACCGATATCACAAAACCAAACCGAGCTTGGAATGCCTCCAAACTCCATCACTATCCTTGAGGATTTTTCCTTCTCCTTGTCTCTCAAGATTTGTTGCAATCCACATCGGATCACTAGGCCCTAAACCAAGACTCCACCCTCGGGCTTTCCCGTGTATCCCGCCAAAACTGGTCAAGGGATTCCTAGGCCTTTGGAAATTTTCCTGAGACCACCTCTGTCCTAGATTCTGAAACCATCAAGCAATTCCAAAGCTCAAAACCAAGAAAACAATTCCATCACACCATGGCTATCCAGAAAAAGGCAAGGCAAGGCTGAAAACCACTGTCATAACCCGACAAAACCATGCCACCGACAACAAGAAAACCATATACCAACATGCAAAGCCATGCATGTCAAAACTAGTTAGGAAATCACACATGCAATATGCTACCTGTAAATATTCCTATTGAAGCTACTTAATCCGGCTTCTCCTTGCTTGATCTTTTCTTTCCTTTTCTTTCCTTTCCTTGTCCTTCCTTTTCTTGCTTTTCCCTTCCTTGCTTCAAAGCTAGAATGCTCAAAGAAAACTCTAAGTGTCCAAGAATGTGAGAGAGAGAGAATAATGAGAGAGATCCAAAACTGAACTGGCCAAAAACCATGAACTAATCCTCAGAAGCCTTTTTATTAATGAGGCCTCTATTTTCTTCATTTTCCATTATTTTCCTTAAATTTCCTCCTCACAAGCAACCTTTGACCTTTGACCTTCCTTTTCTCCTATTTTCCTTGATTTTCATAAATAAATGTGCCAAAATATATTTTTGCATTTTTAATGCCTTAGCCATTGCCTTTGCCAATTTCCCTTAGCCATAAACACATCCAGTGATGCCCATTAGGATATCTTTGCCCGACATTCAACTTGGAATAAGTGTCCCTTAATCGTGGCCTTATTTTACCTTTATTAACTTTTATTACATGAACTTTTAAGTAGGGGCTGTTACAAGGTGGTTGCTAGAAGACTAATTAATTCCACCATCAACATTAAAAGATTACAAACTCTTTTAGCTAGAGTTGAGGTGCAGTTGAATAATGCCAAGGTAGCAGTCAAAAGAAAATCAAATAAGATTAAATATTTGGAAAATAAGATAGTTTATCAGGATTTCCTAAAGATGGGATTGCTACCAAAACATTATCCTAGTCTAAAGACACAGAAATCAAAGATTTGAAAACAACCTTCAATTCCTTTGAATACGAGATGTTAGATTTAATTATAATATATCAACATAAGGAAGAAGAAGAAAATAAAGTGCAAGAATTACAAAGAATGGTGAATGTAAAATAAGCACAACTGAAGAATTTAAAATAACAAATTGCTAAATGGAATAAAGAATTTGAGAAAGAGGAAAAGAAATATGAGGATAAAATTAACGAATATAAAGCCAACATTGATAGTGTTCTTCAACAAGACATAGTGGGGGATATTGATGCAGATAAAATTAAGTTCTTTGAAATAAAGATTGTTGCACTGGAGGAACAAATTAAAATTCAACAGTAGGAAAAGCAACAACTTACGCATAATTGGGCCACTGAAGTTAATTTGAAAAATGAGGTAATTGATGGAATCCAATATGTGTTAAATATAAACAAAGATGAATTGCGGTCCTTACATGAATATATATCAAATGCTACATTGGGAAGAGCCACACTATCTCAAGCAAAGGATAAGATATGGGAAATGCTCAATGAAAGGGTTGCTAGTGTTATACAGAATTTATGATCGCAGATAAAAGTATCTTCCCTAGACCTAGTGGAGTGGTCTAGAACAACAGAAAGCAAATAATATAGAGTTTCCCTTAGAGAAATTGAAGAATGGGAAAGAGATTTACTTGGATTCTATCGCAAGATTTACTTTCCTCCTGGATTGTAAGTTCCAATAGTAGCTCCAAATGCTATAATTAGAACCTGCACATATAACCAAAACAATCCAAGGATCCACAACATTTGTGTAGCGTAGTTCAATTACTTTATTCAATGAATCAACGAGGAATTGAAATACATGAATGTAAATGTAACACAATACATATAGGAAAACACGATACTCTTTGTATTGATAGAAATAGGAGATAGTTTACAACCAAGAATAGTAGTTGATATTGTAGAGATCTACCCAAGTTGACTTGTCCTTGTCACAAAGCACACCTCAATGTCACCCTAATGCATGAAGATAACGACTCTGTTAGATTCAAGGTAGTAGCATGAGGGCATGATCAATCTCCAATAGCCAACCGTGATGTTATGGATAGGAGTAAATTTATAGGAGAGGGATGGTAGTTTAAGATTTACCATAATCAACTTGAGATCCATTTATGATGGGAGGATGAGCTCAATGGATAAGAGGTGAAGTCTCCAAGGTAGGATCAGATAGGACTTGAGCTTCTTATCCAAAGTAAATGGTTAAAATAATCTCTGGAATATTTTGGAAGAGGAAGCTTCAGATTTTTTTTATATTAATTTTCTTGAATTTCTAGAATCAGCGCACCCCTAGCACAGAGAAACTAGTATTGATCAGCGTTGGTGCAAAAAGGAGCAACCAACGCTGAACGCATGTGGCTAAAGGATCTGGGTGCAGTGGGGTTTAAAAGCATTGATTTTTACCTAGAAACTCAGACATTTGGAAAGGTCATGCTTAGGGATTTGTGTAGGGATGATGAAAACATATTCATGGATGTGGATTGATCGGGCTTGCAGGCCTATTGACCAGATGCGACAAAATGGCCTAAACAACTAGATTTAAACCTTATGTAAACATTTTGCTTCACTACAAGGCAATCATCATTGTTAATGCTTGCATAAACATGAAAAATATCACTCTTATAGTAGATGAAAGTTTGAAGGAAATTGATCGAGTTATTCATTGTTTAAATTCAATTAACGAAGAAATTGTAAAGTTCTTCAATCTTCCTAGCAAAGAGGAATGTGTTCTATTACTTTTATAAATTAAGGAAAAAAATAAAACCATGGATGAAATAAATGTTGAAATCCTCAAAGCCAAAAAGATCATCACATAATTTAAAACAGAGTGGGAATATTCATAGGTTTGGGTCCCATCCTTTTGGACTAATTCAGTTTGGCTTGTATCTGAAGATCAATTTCAATTTGCACTAAAAAAAATATGAAGAAGATCAGGGATATGCTCCAACTAGTACTGAAGAAGTTGTTTCTGGGCAATTGTTGGTAAATTCTCTTTGCAGGGATATCAATGTATTGGCCCTTCTAAGCAAGATGATTCAATAACTGCCTACTACTCCTTATCAACTTTAGATTGCGCTTGGAATGACCTATTTAAAGTTTAAAAAACAATAGTGGTTATCCCTAGCTGAATAGGAAAATTTTATAAAATTGAAGAAATATTTTGCTAAAAGGGCCAGTAGTGCTCCATTTATACATGATATCGAATCGGTTCAACCATTTCAGTTGATGATTGAGGAAGTTGCTGAGGTAGATGAAGAGGAGACAATGGTTTTCCAATGGCCTAAGAAGAAAAGTGCCCATACTATAGGAGGTTCGACAACTAACACCTCGGTGAAAGGAAAGGCTAAAGTGACTAAGCAATATTCAAAACAAAACAAAAAAACAAAAAAAATCTCGCAAATAGATTATATTTCTAGGATTACGTGATGCAATACTTAATTTAAAAGACAATTGTGTAGGTAGTTGATTTGGGGTTTTGTTTATAAGGACCACAATCTTACTTTAAAGGGGTCATCTTTTTGGATGTCAAACTTTATTTGAATAGATCTAGTGCACATGTTGTATTTACTTGCTCCATGATGACAATATGATTTTGTTAGATGCAATTATGATTAATGATGATTTTCAGTGTTCTGTATTTTGTTAATTTTACGTTTGTATACACTGATACACAAGAATGATTAACTGTTTGACACGATTGAATTGATAACTCATTTCATACATATTACTTGATTTATTACTTCTCAAATATACATTATTTGGAAGATTTAAATTAGGATTTTGATTGATCCGTTATAGACTCGAATTATACGGATACACGATGTCATATGATTTCATTGCACGCTTCATTTAAATGCAACCACATACCAGTAATGTTTTATTTTTCTTTCTTTGTTTGTTCTTTAACTTTATCTTTTGTCAATTGTATTATATACTTTCCTCATAAGTTATTTTAATGCTTAAATGCAAGTACATACCAGCAATGTTTTATTTTTTCTTTCTTGTTTATTCTTTAACTTTATCTTTTGTCAATTATATTATGTACTTTCCTCATAAGTTATTTTGAAGCACTTATTGATCCCAATTGCATATTTGAAATTTACAAGTTAAGTCATTAATGATTTATTTATATATGAGTTTCACTTATTTTAAGCCTTGCCATCCATTATTTTTCAAAACTATATATTTATAGCTTGGCTAATTTTTAAAAGCTATCATAGAAAAAACATTCACAAATTATAGGGAATACCCTCTGTGATTGAGCAAGGCAAGTCCTTTAAACTAAAGCGGGGGGACCAATGGTCCTCATTGAATGCCTTTAGAATTATTAGTGTTGCCAGAACAATATGAGGGACAACACTAAGAAAGGGAGGGATGTATTAGATGCAATTACAATGGTGAATTGAATATGAGGGGAAATTATATTAAGATGGGAGAGAAATACATTAAGCATAGGACGAACGTGTTGCCAAATGACAAAAGTGTCGTCTACAAATCATAACCATCACTTTAGCTTTTTATGGCAAGAATCGAGAGCTCTAGTTTCAAAGTATTTCATGAAGATATTAACCACTACAAGAAATTGGAAAGAACACTTCTTGGTAACTTTGGACTACTCATAGATGGTATGGTGTACCTTTGAAAGGGAAAAAATGGAAGAGAGACAAGTTTAAACCAGATTAAGAGTTTAACATCAACAAGCTTGGAGATCAAATCAATGGCTTCAATAATTTAGTTAAAAAAATAGATATATATTTATTGAAAATTTTTAAATCAATTTTAAATTATTATAATATATAATTTATTATCTATTTTAATAACATAATAATATTAATATAAATAGAATATAAAATCTAACCTAATATTGTCTCATTAAAAAAAATTAGTTTAAAACGAAGTTTCCATTTAATTATACGTTAATATACTAACAATATTCCACCTTTATATGTATCAAATCTTAAGTAGTTTTGAGAATATATGAACTAATTGTTGATTTAGAGGTCAAATTATGGTTTTTTTTAAATGCATAAGAGATAATAATCTTTATTAGTGCATTGTAAGATATGCAATATTATATTGACAGAGTTCACTCCACTCCCTTTCGTGGACAATGATAATCTATTATTACTACATCATAAAGAAAATTTGTTGATGGAATCGGAAAATAAGATTCAAATTTTTGATAATTATGTTTGAAATTGTAATGAGTTTGAGGTTCAAAGTAATTGTGGTGAATTGGTGGAAAAATATATAATTTGATTCACATTCAATTAAACGGATGACTTGATTTTAAAATTAGAAGTTATGAATAAAAAATTTGGAAAAAGGATGACTTGATTTTAAAATTAGAAGTTATGAATAAAAATGCTACTTGTAGTTAGTGAAAGGAGGAGAGGAGTAATGAATTTTGAAAAGGTTTCAATGAAAACCGGTTATGATCTTTTAACATAGGCATTGTATTATTTAAAATTTCTGATTTTAAGTTATTTATTTGTATAGTTTAGATTTATTTTAATTTTAGATTTGTTATGTATTTAGAGGGATCCAGTTTTTGAAGTTGTAATTAAATTTTTCTAATCTAAAAAGATTTCCACCTTAGGGGGTTTGATCTATCACAATGCATGATAGATCTAGAGTCAAAATGGATCTAAATTAGCGCGCTTTCTCTTTCTCTTAATGTGTGTGTGTATTCACGCTATGTGTTAATTCCATGTTTAGCACAAAAGGAATTACACATCTTGAGGAAAAAATGAATTACACATCTCTCATGCTAAAAAACACACCATTGAAATGCTTTAACCAAGATCCATCTTGTCTTTGGACTTATCATGTGCTAGGAGAGATCAAATCCCTTGAGCTTGCAAACATTATTTTATTTTAATCTATGGAAGTTTTTACCTCGATAAATTTGACCACTCTAAATTCATGATAAATCTAGAGTTAAGATGGATATATATATCAACTCCACATTGAGCACAAAAGAAATTACTCGCCTCCCACATACTAGCAATACAATATTGAACTTTTTTAGAAAATATTTATCTTAACTCAAAATCTATCATGCACTAGTGGGATCAAATACCTTGAGGTTACAAACCTTTTCTCAAAATTTTAAACCTAAAAAAGGTGTTCAACTCGAAGGACTTCTAGATGCATGATAAATCTGAAGTTAAGATGGACTTATACTATAGTAATTGTGGTGGATTCCACCACCACACTTATTCCAGTGTAAGATGGATTTACATTGAGTAGAATAAGTTTTTTTTTTCTTCTTTCAATTACTTTCTCTCTATAAAGAAATTTTATATAAAATTATTTTACTCAAGGTGAATATTGAAATATTTTATTTATGACCAACATTGAATATTTTTTGTCATTAATATTTTTTAAAAGTCACATTGGTTCTGGTGGATATTGGTAGCCACCCTCCTATTCCACCTAGACCTCCAGTCGGATTCATTTGTTTCCTTGATTATAGCAACATTTACCCCCTAAACGACGTTTTATTGAGGTCCTAAGCAAGCCCATAGCCATTGATAGGGGCTTGCAACAGATCGTGTAGTACTCAGAGAGATCTTTCCAACGAGGTATCGAACGTGCCAAACAAAGATCATATGACCAAGTTATGACCCCAAGAAGTTGGTTGCCCAACTAACCCCAACGAGGCCCACAAACTCTTGGCATTTCATCTCCTAGGGTTAGGGTTTTGGTTGTTCAGGGTTTTCCCTAGTTGTTCAATAATAAAAAGGCCCTTAAGCCTCACTGTAACACAGTTTAAAGGCATGTAGCTGCCACATCTCTTTTTAGAGATAAGCTACCATTTCCTGAGCTAGTTTATTTTCCATTCTATATGTAAGCATATTTCAGTTCTTTGATATTAATGAAATGAAGTTTTATTTTTGTTGCATTTCTGTGTTTATGTTTATATATGTATTTTGTTGCATTCCTGCATAAGTTTGAATCAGTGGTATCAAAATTGATATGCTCTTTCTCTGTTTTTCTTTGCATGTCCCCAACGAGGTCAGGGTATAAGGAGTTAGGTGTCAAACTTGTTGAACCTTTGCAAGACTAGCCATGAAAACCCTGATGGGCTCCCATGGCGGAAGAAAAGAAAGACGAGGGGACAGGAGATCCTTTCAAAATATTGCTCAAGGAAGCCCTCGAGCGATAAAGGAACGCGATGATAGATAACTTTGCCTAGATCCTTCATCAACTGCCCACAAGCGATGCATCTTCATTCATCAGCCACTTTGGAAGCACCACTCCTTTTAAGGTACAAGTTAACTTTGACATTCCCATATTTGAAGGCCAGATAGATGCAGACGTCGTAGATAGATGGTTAAATATGTTGGAAGGATATTTTTTGTTTCATGACTTTTCCAATTGGGAAAATATTACTTTTGCACTCCTCAAAGCAGCTCCACATGTCAAGCACTGGTGGGAAACCTACTGTGAACAAAAGAACAACAGGGAATCCTCATTGTTTTCAACTGCAACCACTTGCAATTCTTTCTGAGATGCCATCAAGGAACAATATTACCCTATCGGAAGATATGAAGATAAATACACAAAGTGGAACACGTTGCGATAGGGAAGGGACCAAGATGTGCCAAAGTTTACAAATATTTTCCACACCCTTCACATGAAGTTGAGTATCAAGGATTATAAGCGACATTTGGTACTCAATTACTACGGCTGTCTACACAAGTACATCCACGATGAGATGGAGTTACTAGACATCTCATCGCTTGGCGCTACCTATCGATACGCTATCGAGATCGACCAAAAATTTAAACAGAAGAAGTAAGACTTTGGATCTGCGAATCTAAAGCAAAGGAAAGACGCTCCCAAACTGCATAATAAAGGACAAATCCAAGGTTGGTTGACCTAGGACAACCGGCTAAAGTCGCAAGTAAAGAGAAACAGCACGAAGACAAAGAAGGACACATGGAAATGATATGAGTTCCATAAGAGCCCCACTCACAACACAAGTGAGTGTCGATCCAAGCAATCACTAGTGGTCGAGTTGAAGGATTCGGAGGTAGATGCATGTTCCAAATCTGAGTTAGAAACTGACAAGGGAAATGATCCAGGTGGATATTGGTGGCCACCTACCAAGTCCACCTGGACCCCCACCATTGTCTTTCTCAGCATTTTCAGTTTCCTTAATTGTAGCACAACTTACTATTTTTAGCAGTTTTTCGGGTCCCGAACTTCCGAAGCCGTTTTGAGGCCCTAAACGACGTTTTTTGGGAATCCAGGGGCAACACGGGTCCATGGAACATGGACCGGTGTTGTCGTTCCGACAATGATAGTGCTCGAATAGATCTTTCTAATGAGCTATTGTACGAGTCAAACGGAGATCATATGCTAAAGTTACGACCCCGGGAATTTGATGTACCAACTTACCCCCAAACGGGGCCCACAGTTTGGCGTTTCATCTCCTAGGGTTAGGTTTTGGAATGTTAAGGGTTTTTCATTGTTTCTCAACAATAAATAGGCCTTCGAGCCTCATTTTAAGTCAGTTCAGAGGCATGTAGCCCACACATCTCTTCTCAGAGATAGCTACCATCGCCCTAGCTAGTTTATTTCCATTTCTGATTGTAAGCATATTTCAGTATTTTCCATTAATGAAATGAAGTATTATTTCCGCTGCATATTTGTGTATATGGTTATCTCTCTAATTTGTTGCGTTCCAGTTTAAATCTGGATCAGGAAATGACAAAGGGAAGTAGATTATTGATGTGGATCCTAGTGCCACCATTGTCACCACCAAGATCCAATAGGTTGAGCCTGTAGATACAAAGGAGGGGGAGCAGCTCTTCCACTCACATATGTGGGTGAAAGGATCTCCACTACAGTTCATTGTAAATAGTGGAAGCCAAAATAACCTCATTTTAGCAGAGGTTGTGAAGTGGTTGGGCTACTGACTACACCACACCTGTAGCTGTACACCATCAGGTGGCTTCACCAAGGGCGAGATCTTCACGTCAACCAACAATGTTGCCTTCCCTACAACATCAAGCCCTTCATAGATGAGGTACTGTGTGATGTTGCTCCTCTTGAATTTTGTGATGTATTATTAGGCCAACCATACTTGTGGAAGTGTCACGTTTTATATGAGTCTAGGCCTCACACTGTCATTATTTCTTTGGGAAATAAGTTATACAGGATACCGGAGGTAGCACCACCTACCACCATCTCTTTGATCTCTGTGAAGCAATGCAGTAAGATCATTTCTCAAACTAGGAAATTACTCTTCCTTATGATTCGCCCTTAGGGTAAAAAGAAGACTATGGTCACATCCACAACCTCTAAACAAGGCTTCTATGCATAATAACATCAGATAGACAAGGTCGTGGAAGAGTA
Organism: Pinus taeda; assembly: GCA_000404065.3. Classification (NCBI taxonomy): domain Eukaryota; kingdom Viridiplantae; phylum Streptophyta; class Pinopsida; order Pinales; family Pinaceae; genus Pinus; species Pinus taeda. Next base: position 49,956 of record APFE030698257.1, on the reverse strand, counting down.
TAGGGACATCTTCACCTCACCCACAAGGGTACCTCTACACTTGCAGGTCAAGCACTCCATCAATCTGACCCCCGAGTATGTCGTTACCTAATTGACCAATCTATCAACGCTATGTTCTGGATAACGATGAAATTAAGAGGCAGATTCAAGAGTTGTTGCAGAAATGGCACATCGAGCCAAGTTCATCACCTTCTGTAAGCTTGATCATGTTGGTAGATAAGAAATATGGAACCTGGAGACTCTGTATTGACTATCGGGCACTGAATAAGATCACCGTCTAAAATAGGTATCTAATCCCACAAATTGATGACCTTCTCGACCAACTCAAGGGGGCTAAATATTTTAGCATGATTTACTTGAAGTCCAGGTACCACCAGGTACAAATTGAACCCTCTGATGTGTGGAAGACTGCCTTCAAATCCAAGGAGGGTCTTTTCGAATGGCTGGTCATGCCTTTTGGGTTGATGAATGCCCCCGCAACCTTCATGTGGCTGATGGACGACATCTTGGGGCCCTTTACCAACTCGTTCATGATAGTGTACCCGAATGACATTCTGATCTTTTGCTGGAGTTGGGAAGAGCACATACACCATTTGCGACAAGTACTCCAAACCCTGCGACAACACAAATTGTGTGCCAATTTGGAGAAATGCACTTTTGGTATGACCCATGTTCAATATCTAGTGTACATAATTAATGAGTGGGGTGTGCATGTGGACCCAATTAAGATACAAGTTATTCGAGATTGGCCAACCCCAACCACTCTAACAGAGCTCCACAACTTTCTGGGCCTTGCCAATTTGTATCGCAAGTTCGTGTTCAGATCCTCTCATATCACTTGCCCTTTGAGTCAAGTCAAGGGCAAGGTGAAAGCAAAGTTATTTTGGTATGAATCCCAAAATAAGGCATTTGTTGAGTTGAAGCATCACCTTTGCTCTGCACTAGTGCTCACATTACCAGACATGCAACAAGCATTTGAAATTGAGGTGCCTCTGACTATGCTATTGGTGCAGTTCTTACCCAGTAGGGGCATCCGATGGCATACCACAGTGAGACAATTTTAGATATAGTCCGAAAATATCCCACTTATGACAAAGATATGTATTGTATTGCGCAGGCCTACCGGCAATGGAAGCAATACATTTTGGGGAAGGAAACGTCATCCACACACACCACCAACCTCTGCAGTTCATACAAACACAAGGGAAGTTGCAGAACAATCACCATTATAAATGGTCCACATATTTGCAACAATTCCATTTGAACATCAAGTACAAGAAAGGCAACACCAATAATGTTGCAGACTGTCTCAACTGAAAACCGGTCATGGCATTGACCATTGTGCTAGACTCTTGTGGACACGAGACTTCAAGGTGGTCGCATCTTTACAAGATCGATTCAGAATTCGATAACACTTACCAGATGCTCCTGGAAGGCAAGAAAGTTCTAGATTTTCACCTCTAGGGCGCACTATTATGCCACATGGGACACCTTTGTGTTCCTACAAGCAAGCGTGCCAAGATGATTTAGGAGGCGCACTATAGTCGGGTCGCTAAACACTTCAAAGAAGAGATAATGGCAGTGTTGTAGAAGCATTTTTACTGGCCAAACCTTTGACAATATGTTGGGAAGTACATCAAATCCTGCATTGCCTACACCATTGTCAAACCAAAAATAATGAAGCAAGGCCTATATACTCATCTGCCTACTTCTAGTTAGCCTTGGGAATCCATCTCCATGGATTACATGTTGGGCCTTCCTTCTACTGAGCATGGAAACGACTGCGTATTCATGGTCGTCGACAAATTCTCTAAGATAGCCATTCTGGCGGCCTAAAGGAATAGTATCATAGCAGAAGCCAATGCTAAGATATTCTTTGAAAGAGTGTGGGTACATTTTGGGATCCCACAGTCCATTATCTTAGATCGAGACAATAGATTCTTAAGTACATTTTGGTCAAGCCTCTGGTCGATGTTGGATACCAAGCTAACTAAGTCCACGACCTTCCACCCCAAACTGATGGCTAAACATGAGTCGTCAACAGGATGATCATGAACATTTTACGCATGTACAACTCGAAGAATACACGCACATGGGATGAAATCCTCCCCTATGTCCAACAAAGCTACAATAGAGCTCTCCATAGCTTCATTGGCCACAACCCTTTTCAGGTGGGGTTAGGATTCTAGCCACTATGTCCCATTGATGTGGCCATACCATTTGCAACTACTTAAACATATTTGGGTCATGTCCAGTCCGAAGCTGATCGGCCCAACAGCTTCATTGAGCGCATTCAACATATCCGCCAGCAGTTCCATGACATATTGAACAAAGCCAATGCTAAGTACAAACAACATCATGATCAACATCGAGTGCCGCATAAGTTCCAGGTGGGCGACAAAGTTTGGTTACCTTTATAGAAAGAGTGCCTCGTTGGGCCCCACTGCTAGCTTAACCCACTTCGATATGGGTCGTACACCATCACCAAGGATGTAGGGGACAAAACCTTTGAGCTCAACATTCCACCGTTCCTTGGCTTGCACCCAGTATTTGATGTGGACCGGTTGTGACTATACTTTCCTCCATTATTGGACACATCCGACATCACAGAGCAACTGATGCCAATAGATCTCAACCCAAGATACATTGAGCAGGCCACAACTGAAAGGATCATGGACACACAAATTAAATACACTTGCCAACAAAGGATATAGTTATATCGAGTTGTTAAAGTGGCCAACTCCTTCGCCAGGGCAAGTGGTTCACCAAGGACCAAGTTCAAAATAAATTTCCTCACCTCATGGAGGATTTGCACGTAATGGGGACCACTGCTTCCTAAGGGAGGAGGACTAGATCTAGGTGGATATTGGTGGCCACCCGCCTATTCCACCTAAACCTCCAGTTGGTTTCGTCTGTTTCCTTGATTATAACAACATTTACTATTTTTAGCAATTTTTTTGGGTCTTGAACTTCTGGAGCTGTTTTAACCCCCTAAACGACGTTTTTTGAGGTACACAACAAGCTCACAACCATAGGTAGGGAAGTTTGGCAAATCTTATAGTACTCAGAGAGATTTTTCCAACGAGGTATCATACGCACCAAACGAAGATCATATGACCAAGTTACGACCCTGGGAAGTTGGCTACCCAACTAACCCCAACAGGGCCCACAAACTCTTGGCATTTCATCTCCTGGGATTAGGGTTTTGGTTGTTTAGGGTTTTCCCTTGTTGTTCAATAATAAAAAGACCCTTGAGCCTCATTGTAACACAGTTTAGAGGCATGTAGCGGCCACATCTCTTCTCAGAGGTAAGCTATCATTGTTCGAGCTAGTTTATTTTCCATTCTATATGTAAGCATATTTTAGTTCTTTTATATTAATTAAATGAAGTTGTATTTTTGTTGCATGTTTGTGTTTATGTTTATATTTGTATTTGTTGCATTCCTGCATAAGTCCATATCACATGTGTAATGTGTGCATTGCATAGAAGGAATTATAAATCTATCTCTCTCTCTCTCTCTCTCTGATGCCCTTACCTGATCGTATTATCTTACATTGTGAAAGTAACCTACCAACTGAATGATTGTTCTATGTGCTTGATTATGGTGTTATAGATAGTTTTATTTTACCATTTTTAATAGACGAATGTGGGTTGGCATTCTATGAGCATGGTTACATTAAACAACTCGAAATGGATTTTAGGGTAAAACAAGGAGTGGGACCTAGTGTTGAGCAATATAGAGTAACCCTCAGGATGTGTACAACTAAGTTGAAGGCATACGTCACTATGATGGGGACGTATGATGTAATCATTGGGATGAATTGGCTAGAAGCTCATTGAGCTTTTGTGGACTATCTCAAAAAGAAGGTGATCTATTTAGATGATGAAGGTGGGTCAATTGAGATCTATGGTATCAAGAGAGGAATGTACCTATGATTCATCTCCATGATGAAGGTGAAAAATTACCTCAGGCAAGGTTTCAAATTATTTGTGGTCAAGACTGTAAGTGATGAAAAGGGACCCTCCTTAGATCAATACCCAGATTTGTCAAAATTTGAGGATGTTTTCCCTAAAGAGTTGTTAGGATTACGACCTGAGAGGGAGATCGATTTCATAATCGACCCAAAAACTCGGGCACAACCAATATCAAAGACACCCTAGAGGAGGACGCCCTTAGACCTTTGTGAGTTGCAGATATAGTTTAAAAAGTTGTTAGATCTGGGATTATTAGAGCTAGTATTTCAACTTGGGGTGTGAAGGTGATTTTCGTCAAGAAGAAGGATGGTTCCTTAAGATTGTCTATAGATTACAGGAACTTGAATCGAGCCATGGTAAAGAATAGGTACTTGATACTTGGAATAGATGATCTTTTCTATCAATTGAAGGGAGCAATGGTTTTCTCGAAAATTGATTTGCAATCCAAATACCACTAGTTAAGGATTAAGGAAGGCGACATCCCAAAAACCACCTTTTGAACTTGGTTTGGACACTAAGAGTTCATAGTAGTGTCATTTGGTTTGACCAATGCATCGACAATATTCATGAACCTCATGAATGACGTGTTCCAGAAGTATCTAGACCACTTTGTTCAAGTCTTTTTGGATGATATTCTCTTGTATTCCAAGAATGAAAAGGAGCATGAAGGGCACTTAAGGGTTGTCTTGACATGCTTAAGGAAAAATAAGTTGTATGGGAAGCTATCAAAAAGCTTATGTAATGCCCCTACCAGATCCTATTGTCTTATATTGTGTTGATAACCTACCAATTGAATGATTGTTCTTTGTGCTTGATTCTGACAAGTATTATTAGTATACATACGAGGTATGTGTATGCTAGCTACATATTCGCACCTTGAAAGAATATGCTAGTATCATGTAGCCTATTATGCTAGAAAATTAATTAACGGTTAAGCTTAGTAGTGAATAAGCTATGATTAGCCTTAAACCAAATTAATGATCGACCTTATGGCCAGCGTTAAGCTTGATCATTAATCGGGCTTAAGGTTGATCATAACTCATTCACTAATCAAGCTTAACCATTAATTAATTGTCTAGCATAATAGGCTACATGATACAAGCATATTTGTGTGAGGCATGGGTATGTAGCTAGCATACACATACCTCGTACATATACTAATAATACTTATCAAAATCAAGCACAAAGAACAATCATTCAACTGGTAGGTTATTAACACGATGTAAGATAATAAGATCAGGTAGGGGCAGTGCATCAATATTGAAACATTAGACTTAACATGGACATTGAGATATTTTATTTATGGCCTGTGTTGAAATATTTTACTTAACATGGACGATGAAATATTTTATTTATGTCACATTGGAATATTTTGTTGTTATTAATATTTTTTTAAATGTCACATGTCAACTCCATATTAAGCATCTAAGGAATTATATGTCTCCTTCATACTAGGAATAAGAAAGCACCTATTTGCAAAATAAGAATATTTTTACTTTCAAATAATTTTTTGTTGGTGGTAAAATAAGCTATTCTATTATCAGAAATTTAAGCATTACATAGCATAGTTGGACTTAATAGTTTATCTATTATCTAAAAAACTATACAAACATGAAAAGCAAGTCTACCCCAAGTAGTGCTATAATCAAACTAAGTGAATGTAGTTTCAAAAGCCTACCCATTAGAAACCAGAGAGTCCAAAGATAGAAAAAGTACCTAACAAACTTGGATAGAGAGATATAAAGGCTGGTCTTACCATGGAGTGGAAACTAAGTCTACTTATACTTCCTAGCCTAATTGGCTTATTAAAACTATAACAACAAAAAGAGGAGAGCTAATGCAGTATAGTCATAAAAACATGGATTCAACATGCGGAGGAGGAGAGATACTAGGCATATTGGTTTGGATGTCAATGGGGTTGTTCCCAATACCAACACCAAACTTGGAGGGTAGAACCCCACCCTGTTTTCTCGTGAGGCATTTACATAGGGTAAGGAGAACATTACCATGTCTTGCAACCCTATCCATCGTACTGGCATTTTCATCCACTTTGCCTCCTATCTAGCTAGTGCATGTGCCTCCAACAATTTTGTGTCCCAATAGAGTTCAAGTGTTTTGAAATATTTTTTGTTGTGGGTGTGAATGGTGCCACAATTAGGAAGAAACCCAATGATCACAACCTCCATATCCTCATCAGAAATATAATTGAGTTCATCCTTGAATTCAATATCTAACAATTTCATTGTTTTCCTAACTTGTAGGGGAGATCGCTTGATGGAAGTTTTGAGTAGCATCAATGGTTGTAGATTCAACCCAAGTTCAACGTGTAGCAGGGTATGACCTTGATGAGTAGGACAAAGGTGTGTGTGTGGGGGGGGTGAAAACCAAAAAAATCCAATTGCTAGAGTAGAATACACAAAATGAAGAGAATGTAAGGGGGAAGGGAGGGCAGAGCAAACATATCAACTAGCACCTGTATTTGAAGAAAATCCATTGCCTTACCCAGTTTCTAGAAGGGTTCGACAGACTGTATTGTTCTACCTTGCTTGTACATTAGTGTCAGAAGTACAAAGCCATTGGAAGAGTGAACAAACAGTTGAATCAACATGTGGGGCATTATTACCATAGTGGTGAGTGCAATGGTTGCATGGAAGGGTCATGGTAGAGGGTGACACTTGTCTATCAAGTTCTTGAAGTCCATCATCATCCCTCACTTGATGTCTCATCAAATCCTCCGACACCCGATTTGGGGATTACTTTCGACTACATTATCTCTTTATAAAGTTGATATAAAATTATTTTACTGAAGGTGAACATTGAAACATTTTATTTTTGGTAAACATTGAATTTTCATTTGTTATTAATATATTTTAAAAATACCATGTGTCAACTCCATGTTGAGCACAAAAGGAATTACACATCTCCCTTATGCTAGGTTGTGCCTACTCACCCAATGAGCATGAAAGAAATTATACATCTCCCTCAAAGTAGGTTGTAGAAAGCACTTTCCATCACAATAAGAGAGGAGACACCCAATATAGTATCAAATCCAAAATGAGAAGCAATTATTCCCACTTTTAAATTATTTTCCAAATAAGATAAGTGCCCATTATATATACAAAAAATGCACTCCCGTTTAAACATAATTATAACAATAATCAACATAATTTTATTTTAACTTTGATTTATTAAACCAATTATATTTATAATATTTCTATTTATATGTCAATTTCAATCTCAATTCAGACTATATATATATATATATATATATATATATATATATATCCAAACATATAATTAGATGGGCAATAACATCTATAAACATTTTAAAAATTGCTAAATTTAGAAAATCATAAAATAATTAAATTATAACTTCATTTAAATTAGTATTAGTATTAATTATAAAAAGAATTAATATATAACTAAACATATATACATTTATAAAAACTCAAAAAAATTTTAATCATGGAGATTTATCCCCACTTTACCATGGAGATTCATCAAATTGTAAATAAACTTTGTTACAACACGTGGTTTATCAATACCACATACCCAAAAAACCATAACTCATTTAGTTTGATACCTGTTCATATGCATTTTTTTTTTTTATATATAAATAATCAATTCAATTAAAAGGGAAAAAAAGTATAACTACTTTGTAGATAAATCTCAACCTATGATTCATGTATACTACTATGAATATTCTAGAATATTTCAGTAGAGATTAAATCCATACCATCCACCTAATAGTTAATAATAATTAAATTAAAATTCTAAAAACTCTATTTCAAAACACAAATATTTATTAAATCAAATCTTCCTAATACAATTAGATTTCAAAACTATAATTTATACAACTCTACACTACATTACATTAATACAATTATCAATTATCAAATTATAATGTGTTACTCACTCTACACTACACTAAAATTATCAAAATTACAATTTCCCTACACTCACACAATTATCTAATAATTTTAAACAAAAATTGCAATGGGTAAGACACATTACACTCAAACAATTATCTAATAATTTTGATGGTTTAAAATTTTTGATTTTATATGACATAGTAGTAACATAAATCACATCCATACTAATAAATTAAAAATTATTATTATTTTTAATAATATTATTTATTAAAAATAAATATTATTACTTTTACGTATTTATTATAAAATATATAATATTATATAAAACTTGAATTTCAAAATCAAATACATATTTATTATAAAAGTAAAAATTGGAATTTCAAAATCAAGTCTTTAGTTCGAATTCCATTTTTTCGTTATGGCAAAAACAAAAATCAACCTACTTCGTAGTAATGATTACATATGGCCCTCTGCAAGTAGTTGAATTGATAGTGTTGCTTGACAAAGTCCAAGGTTCGATTCTCGTAGGGCAGGCCCGAGTGGACTATGGCAGCCATCAATGCCACGTAACAGGGTATCTCTTGCCAACCAAATTATACACACAGGTACCTCTATCATTCTACGTTAATCACAAAAACCAAAGCTTCAACTCAAGGACGTACAGGGCAGGCATTGGATTCCGGCATTTCCACTGTTGTTTGAAACGCTTTCTTTCCTCCTGCATGACTGAGTCAAGCCTATCGGTACCGTGCGTCGGATGAGGACAGGAGCACATGACTCGAACCTATCCAATCTATCCCTGTGCCACCAAAGGAATGTCGTAGATCTTAGATCCATGTCATGTGCCAACGGTCCTCGAGCTTATCCCTTTGCCGCACGAACGAAATGTCAAAGGCGTTGTATTTAGGGCAATTCCAATTGTCTTTTACTCGTCCAAAATCCGGCTGAAATAGTAATTCTGCGTTGTTCAAATCCCGATTTAATGACTTGAATCGATTAAAAAACACAGTACACAGATTGAGATTGCAGATTTCTGCAGTTCAGATTTTTATAAGTGAATTTAAATCAAATTTTCGTTTAAAAAAATATGTAAACAAGAAACGTGAGAGAATGATCCACGAATAGGCAGTGCCGCCTTCTTCACACAATTTAATACAAATCAAAGACAATTTTCATAATATAAAACGCTTAAATCAAATCAATGTTGTAAACACTCGTTTTTATGCTCATCCCCTGGGGCCCGTGCACAGTGTGTCCACACAGTTCGTGCGCGGGTAACGGGGAGCAGCACTTCCCTGAATTCGAACCCGTGACCACGCAACTTGTTGTAAATACCGAAGTCGCTACAGCCGCAGGGCCCTCCTTGGTACACAAACGAACAAAGAGTACTCGTGTCCTTTTGCAATCAGTCTGTGGGACCCGCTCTCCACCAATGGTCCAGTCAGCGTACTGCGTGGCAAATCCGCGCTGACTGTCGGGGTTTTCTGACCCTCCATCTTATTCACGTTCGAGCGGTTGATTGCAGCGCCGAGCAGAGAGAATCTGGCGGATTATAAAGCATTCGACGCCGCGTTCTTCCAATCAGATCATGACAGCACAATATTTGTTGACGATGGAGTTGGTGCGGTTTTCACATGAACCACATGATGTATGTATGTGCTGTTGCCATTCATGGGAATGGAATACGTGGGCCATGATGACGTGTTGAGTTGGAAATAAAAAATAATGATTGTTGTTATGAGGAGCGGACTTGATTTATGTTATTCGCCTCCATACCTTTATTTTTGTTAGTTTTTTTTAAAGCGGTCCTGGGTTCAAACCCTAAGAGTTCTGGCCAAAGTTCTCCACCTCAATTGCCTTACGAGCGGGAAAAAATCCCTGTCTGTACAGCGATCGGCGCCTGCAATCTTGCGGTGAGATGGACAGGGGATGTCGTCTTCGCGGATTCGAGTTGGTCATCCAGCGTTTGGATATTTTTCCTGTGAATTTTGGGGCACAAGGAGCACATGCTTTTGCTTGATTCGGGACGGGACTCTATCTAGCACCGTCGTTTGAATTTCTAAATGTCCTGGGATTGATCGAGGTTCAAAAGGTTTTTGTCTCACTGGTAATTGGAGTTTTCTTTCAACTATTCTGGGCCCGAAATCAAAATGATTTCCAATTGAAGCTTCCAGAAATTTTAGTTTGCTTTCAGGGTTCTCAAATTCGTGTTATTTTAATCTGAAGCAACAAAATACTTTCTCTTTTCCTTTCTTGGTTCTGAAATTTGTGTTTTTTTCTTTTCCTTTCAAAAACAGAGAATTTCTAAATGTTGAAATTTAGTTCAATTCTCGTGATGATTATTAATTTCATGCATTTAATCTTGAAGTCGGTGGATGCGCTCTGCTTTTCCGTGAGTTCAATTCTTGTTTTTTGGCAAAATATGTTTTTTTGTGGATTAGTTTTTTCTTCTTTTGCGTTTGATATCGGATGACACTGATATTTGTTGGTGGTTATTATTTTGTGCAGTTGATATTTGACTATCTCTGATTTTTCTCTTGTTGAGTTTTCTTGCTTTTATGAATTCCAGTTTTAGGTTTTTTATATTTAATGAAATTTAAGTTTCGTGAAAATGCTTTTGGCCTTTTTGTTTGTGCACGCAAAGCTTCATTTCATGTAAGTTGTGTAATTGCTTTCATATTTTGCTCAAATTTAGTTTTTGGTTGATACATTTAAGTCGCGACTAGTCTCTCTGTGCATTCGATTACTTCATTTTCTTTTGCCATTTTTGTTCGCATGTGGTGTTTAGTTCAAGCCACGAGTGGCATGTGTTAGGGTATGGCCTCTTGCTGGTTGAAATGAAATGATAGGCATATGATTTTTCATATTTACGGAAAGCAGGCGAAAATGCATTGATTAAAGATTCTGATAGAAATTCCAATACGATGATAACCGTTGGCATAATTGGTTGGATATGGCTGAGTGCATTGATTAAATATATTGTGTTTTTTTAATTCCATTGACGGGCTTGACAATACTGGTGTTTAGTATTTGTTTTGAAAGTGCTCCCTTTAAACTCCCGAAGCATTCCAATTAGCCCGAATAAATCAGGCAGCACCAGTGGCCCGTTCTCACTAGCAAGCAGCCCTCAAGGGGAGGTACATTTCTATCAAAGTTACCCAGTTGTTTCACCTGGTCCCAATTACTTATCTCTGTCTCCAATGGATTTGAACCTTGGTGGGTAGCTTGACATATCACTGACATATCACTTGCCTTTGCCCACTGAACCAGGACCCCATTGGCAAGGGAGGGGCTATAGTTTTGGATTATATGTGAAGGCGGTTACAGTAGAGCCATTTATTTCTGTTTTCATTTAGTTTTACTTCAGATACAACTGAGGCGTAAAAGATCTGTTAGATGGGGTAATAGTTGTCGTCATTTCTGTTGTAACTTGGCACACATCTTTGATTTAAGACCTTTTTCTTTTTAAAATTTTGTTGAAGAAATGCACAACTCAGGATATCCACTACACACTTCCCCTCGATCTGAGGATCATACTAAGGGAAAACCTGCCAGTTGCAGTTTGGGCAACCTTGTATGGCGGGGACCTCGAGTGAGGTCAATATTCGTGGAGGTAGCCAGTCCAGGGACTTGACCCTGTGACCTCCACTGTGACCTCTTTTTTGTAATTCACGATACTCAACTACTCAAACTAACCCAATGGGCTATCTTTGAGTTAAGACCTAATTTACAAACTTTGCACATTTGTTATCTGCTGGAGTTTGCTAATACCCATTTTCTTATACTTACTGCCTATCCCATGTTGAAAAATCTTAAGTATTTAATTGATTCATAAAAGCGAAGGTTTTATACATATATACAATCGATTCCATCAATTGGTTGGTATGTGAAAGTTTTACTTATAATGTTTGGTTTCATTTAGAGGCTTGGAACTTTTTACTGTCCTTTATTAACATGCTTGGATTTTGTAAACTCACTTCTTGTTTATTGGATATGATTGAATACTGACTTGTGTTTTTCTAATTGCATTGATATGCATGGCAACTGGAAATTGTTTTTTTCATATTTGATTGTATTGCAAGGCTTAAATTGGCAGTTTTTATCCTACGATATATTAGTGTTTTGGAATTTGGAAGTTGCGTTATTGCTGTCTTTGATACTATGATAGGCTTGAGAATTTTTAATTGTATTTTGTGACTTTATCAACAGGTTTGAAATTTTATAATTTATAGATTCTATTGGTTGTCTTGGATGAACTAAATGACAAATTACCATGCTGTTTATCAGGAGATTGACTTTTCCTTGTTTTAACTTTTACAAAGGGGCCATTTTCTTTGGATAAATAAGTTAAGACTCGAATTTAGCTGCAGCCTGCAGATGATTTGATCTTTTATGTGGGGTCTTTTGCTGGAAATGGCTGTAAGCATAACAAGTGTGTCAGAAGTAGCCTTCAATGACTTGCTATCATGCACTTGCCAAACTGATAGTAAATTGAAATGTATTCGGGACAAGGAATGGATGTGTAAAGGAAAGGGAGATTGTGATTCAGCTTTGGCATTTTCTAGGAGTTGCATTTGCACTCCCACATTGTACTTGTACTGGTTGTATCTTTCAGTCCCATTGACCTATTTATGGTCATTCATTGGACATTAATAAAATTTTCTTATCTTATCTTATCTAATGTAGTAGCTAAGTGCATCCAAGTAGAGGCAGAGCTGATTATTTTGTTCTGACTGTTTTGAATGAACTTCGATGCAGATATCCAGATTGAGACAACCACGTTTTATGGAACTGTGAAAGTCACCTTTCAATGTCATTTGAGTTGTCCTTCATCATCTAACAAGTTTGTTTCCAGAATCGAGTTCATATGGCGTCGGGTTCAATTGAGGCAGATGAAATTTTCGCTAACATGATTCATCGTCAACAATGGCAACAAAAGCAGGAGATGAATGAATTAGTGGACGCCCAGTCAGTTTCCACTGCTCATGCTGAATTTAGACGAGGTTTAGAGGAGCTTGTTCGGGATCATTTCCATACCTGTATGACTCTTGCTTCCTGCAGTTCTGCTCATGAAAGTGGAATCAATGGGCGTAGAGATTGCATTGATGTTCATCACTTTGATGAGGACCATGATGATGGTGAAGAAGAGGAAGGTGATCAGCTTATACGTAGAAGACGCAGATCTAACATTGAAGAAGATTTAGCCGAGTCTTCTGCAGCAAGAAGACGCCAATCTAGGATCTTGACTAGATGGGCTGCACGACAGGCTCAGGAGATGATCACTACAATGGAAAGGCAAAATCGAGAGTCAGAGCTACTAGCTCTTGCTGGCTTACATACTGTATCAATGTTAGATTCTTCTTTCCTGAGGGAATCTTCAGCGAGTAGATCAGAAAGGAGAGTTGAAAGGCCTAGTACTCGAGCTTCCTCACTTCTGCAAATGTGGAGGGAGCTTGAGGAGGAACAGAGAGCTGATCGTGCTAGAGAAAGGCTGAGAGCAAGCATGGCTTATTCAGAGGCTCCAAACTCTATAAGAGAACGGGTGGATAATGGATTGTATCATGAAAATGCAGGTAGAGAGGGGAGAGAGCATGGTTCAAACAACAACAATGTAAATGTTTCTTCAAATGAGGTCAATCGAAGTAGGAATGTGTCAGAGAATGACAGTGATCATTTTGAGAACAGAGAGTGGACAGTAAATACACGAAATAATAATGAAAATCCTGAAGTGGGAAATAGACATGAACAATATAGAGTCTGGGAAGATGCACAGTTGGATTCAGAAAATGCTAGTAGGGAACAATCTCCTGAACCTGTAGAAGGTGACAGGGAGAGGGTAAGGCAGATTGTACAGGGATGGGTGACTGTAAATGGAATTACTGATAATGCATCTAACATGACACAGGGCAGTGGCCACAGAGCAGAGTGGCTTGGCGAAAATGAAAGAGAGCGGGTGAGACTAGTCAGGGAGTGGGTGCATGTGACAAGCCAGCAGAGAGATGCCCGGGGTAATCGGCTGGAGCAGTCACACAGGCATGATGTCCAGCCTGGTCTAGTCCGTAGACAAGCCAGACAGCATGAAGGCCTTCGAGATGGATTGGCTGCTGAACTGGACGAGAATGAGCCAGAGCATGTAAATAGAGATGCACTAAGATTACGAGGAAGGCAAGCCATTCTTGATTTACTGGTCAGGATTGGGAGGGAGAGGCAGAGAGAACTTGAGGGACTGTTGGAGCATCGAGCTGTTTCAGATTTTGCACATCGCAACCGTTTGCAGGTGAACATTTTAATATTAGTTTCTGAACAAACACTTTTATGATAGTGTCTTAATGGAAATATAAATTATATATCATGAATATTAGTGGTTGTTTTACATACAATTATTTCCAAAGTAACTCTGGACCAAAGTTGAATCAAACCATATAGAGCAAAACAGAAGCAAAGAATCAAATACTGGCACAGTAAGTAACTGAAGATTCTTCTCATCGACGATCAATTCTGGCAGTTGCAGGTATTGTGCTACTTTAGCATTAGCATCAACTATTTTGTTCTTATTCTGGAAAATATGCTCAAGTCTATGTTCTTCTACCTCCCCCATCAGCTCCTTGGCCTGCTCTGTAACCACTTCAGACCCGGCATGTACAGGCATAGAATTTTTTTCATGTTCTAATGAACCCAATTATGGCCTTGTATTACAAACTGATGAACTTGCAGTTCTGGTACAATCTCGAGGTCCATGGTGCTCTATTCTTTTCCAACTTTTTGACTTCTCCTTGACCAACCCAACAATCTTGCAACATGTAAATCTTGCATGGTTGGTTCTTCTTTGAATTCTCACCTATCCCATGTAATCCATGCAAACCTGAACAGAAACTTGGGAAGAAGTGAAGCATGTATGTATTCTTACCTCTCAAGATAAAGAAGCAGATCTCATCCCATCCCAGAATAAGTCTGTAAAGTTCCAAGATCCTCCAGAAGAAAGAGGGCTCGTAGCCATCATTGTCCAAGCCTCCCTCATATACTTGAATGAAAAAGTGGACAGTGGTCTGCACAATTCACAGCAGGAGGGTCAAGTGAAGTCTTTCCTGATAACATCATTTGTTAGCAACCTCTTATACATACAACGGAAGCAGCATAAAACAGCCCACCCTTTGCAAATTCTTTGATAAACAAAGCTTCTCCAGACTATTCTCTGTTCACTTTAACAAGCTCATTTTTGAAGAGTTATGGTAACCCAATTCACTTTGTATTTTCAGCAATGTGAACCCATCATCATCACTATCCTGTATTCTTTCTTTGGGGTTAGTGGAATGTATGTGTGCCTGAGCATGACAGGTTCTTGTGACAAGTCAAAACCGTTCCATCAAATTCCCACTCCATTCCTTACCTTGGCTTGGATATTGGACAATGAACATATGTTACATAGTTACCAGAAATGACAAACATGCAATAGAATGGGAAACAATAATATACGAAACGGAGTTGGAAGGTTTTGCATATAAGAAATGTATACACTATATACCTATAGGCCCTAATTTATACTCATACACAAGATACAGGTGACTGAAAGATAAAAAGGCCTGAAGAATTGCATGAGTATAAGTTATGTTGTACAATTGAAAAAGAAATAAAATCTTCTTCTGGTGAAGGTTGGTTTGCCATATTGCCAACCAGAGTTAAGAATTTTGAATTCCGAGGAGTCAATTCACTTCTCTAAATATAATCAACATATGTCAACAGGATACCACTCTCAACAGAGACCTTAAAACAAAAAGGGGGACCACCCTACGCTTCCAAAAGGGCACCTGGCCCTAGTAGGTATAGATCACTTAGAGGTACCAAGCCAAAAGAAGCATGCTGCCATCACTCCCCGGCCCCTAAATACACAATACATAAATTTGGATGGGATATTCTTTGGGAAAAAAATAATAATAAATATTAAAGAGGCTAAGAGCACATACCATTTCAAAGAAATACGATACGAAAAGTTGAATGAGAAATTATTTGGGAAGAAAATAAATAATAATAAAGAGCATATACCTTTCCAAAGATGGAGTTTGGTAGGAGAACGAATATGGCCAATAGACTTCGGAGTGCCTGTAACACTTGGGCACACATTTTGCCAAGTAATAATATATTCTGGGTTGGGATTAGGTTTGGGGTTTGGTCTGGGACTGGTCCCTGCTGCTTCTTTCTTCTGCATATCCATTTCTGCTTCTTCTTCTAATTTAATGTACATGTGTTGCTGGAGTACATCTCATTGGAGTGTGGCTCTATAAAAACAGAGAATTTGAATTTACAAATCTTGTTATCCTTACTTCTGCCATCTTATCCCAATGCAAGTCGCCCTAGCACTGGTTTGGTTCTCAATTGGAGCTTAGTGCGAAATAGTTCATTACAAAAATGAAAAAACTTTGACATAGCCACCAGATCTCCAGTGACCAAAATTGAAGGGCTTCTTTGCTTCAAGCTGGAAATGTGGAAATATGTTTTAGGATTTCAAGTCTCTGTTTGAACTTTTGATTGAGTTCTTGTTATTTTTCTCTGTTTTTTCGCTTTTAAGTTTTAACCATGAGAGACAACCTTGTTTCTTGAGAAACAGGAAATTGTTTCCTTTGGAATGTCCTGTGAAAATGGCCCATTTCTCAAGAAAACATTCTGGCTCTCAAAAACATGAGTGGCCATAGAAAATGGTGTTTTCAGTTGCTTTCTTTTTCTAAGCAGTTCTCTGATAGAAACCATGGCAGCTGCCGTCTTGTTTCTAGTAATGTGGACACTGCACCATCATACAAATTCTGCTAGTTGTAAATGCTTAGAGTAAATCTTAAATGCTACCATTAGGTGGAAGTATCTCGTCAGATTTAGGATGATTACAAAAGCTCTATGTAGTACCTCTTCCTGAATCCTGCTGTTGATTATTTTTTATATGATAAACTAGAATATTAGTTTCCTATTATATCAAACAGTTACTGGCAGCCTAATTTTATATCTTTTCTTAGGTAGAACATTTAGCTTTCAAGTTTCAGCTAGATGCTTGAGAACTATCTTTTTCTACTATTAGTATTGATTTAGGAGTTGCTTTCACTCTCCCATTTTGTATTGACACTGGATTTACTCATTTAGTTCCATTGACCTCCTTTTGTGGTCATTTGTTGAGTACGAGTAAAATTATCTTATCTTACTGTTTGTATTTCTGTTTTGCAACTCTGCTTCACATTTGCTGAAATAGAATATTGTGCCTTATTTTATAATGCCTTTAAAAGTGGTCACAGGAAGTTTTTTTTATTGTTTGTACATTTTAATGCTTCAATGGGGACACTATGGAGCAATTTATGATTTCTAATGGCCACATTTTCTTAATCAACATCGTATTACTAGAAGATATAGCTAGTGCATGTTTTGGTGATTCTACTTTGTTATGAGTCATTTCTTCAACTGACTAATCTATTTAGTGCATTGAGCCAGTGGTACTGTGTAATTGGTTTGGTACTCTTTTGCAGTCATTACTCAGAGGTAGATTTTTACGCACTGGAGCTGCAATTGAGGAAGAGAGACCTCCCTCAACAGCTGCAAGGGAGTTGGGACAGTTAAGACAACGCAGGACTGTATCTGGTTTAAGGTATGATAATTTTTAAAGATTTAACCCCATTCCTCAAAGCATGCATGCGTTGTGGCTTTATATATTATTGACTCCATATAAACATAGGATAATGTTGATTTGTTTACTATTTTTTTCTAGTGTCATTGTAAAGCTACCATGTGGCAAGGTATGTGGATCTGTGCTGACATCATTTTTCTCACTTTATATGAAATGTTATGGCGAAGGCAGATGGATAAGATGGTTCTGATTAATGGGTATAACTATATTTTCTATGTATTTGTCTTATGTATTTGTGTGCTTCTAGTTCTGACCATCTATGGTGTTCCCCAACTCTCATAATGTATTTCCTGGGGAAACCCACTGGGCACTTTTCCTCATTCTGAGGATGGTACCCAGGGTAAAATGAATTTTGTAGAAGCTCAAAGCTTTGTCATGTCACTTACCAGAATAGAACCAGAGTGGGGAGCATAACACTCCATCATACAACCACTCAGGCTAGACCCAATTGACAACAACCTACTGTGTTGTATAAGCAAGCATACGTTTAGTAATTGATAGCTGTTGTTGTAAATGCTTACTTCAGAACGTGTGAATCATGTTGTGGAACTTTTTGAAGCATTCTATTGTGTTTATAGAATGATGATGTTAGAAACTCAAAATTTAAGCATTTCAGAATTGGATGTTTTCGGTTGTTGAGGATTAGCCTTTCTCGATCTAATATGCTTATTTACTAGAGCCTGGGTATCTGAAGAAGGATATGTTATACTTGCACATTTTCTTTGCTATAAATCGTCGAGATATGTAATTAGGAAAAGCTTCTGCTTGCCTTTTCATTTGAAATGTTTGCTTCATTGCAGAAAACCATGTGAGCAAACATCTTGAAATGGGATTTGATTCTTATAGGAGTTAGACAAGTAAAACCAAAAAGAGAGACATTTCAACATAGGCTGGAATTCGATCATAGAAAATTAGAATGTTTTGACGTGGTGTGGTAATTTATTCTTGGAAATTCAACATTTTATTTTAGGTCTTGCATGATTTTTGCGATAAAATAAATTGTGTGATAATCAGGGAAGGGTTTCGCTTCAGATTAGAGAGCATTGTTCGTGGTCACGCTGGTAACCATTCCAATGGTTCTGGAAGCAGCAACTCTAGTAGTTCCGGAGATTCTAGTAGTTCTAGAAACGATCAGTCCAATGTCTTGGGAGAAACACAGAGCAATGCACAAGAGGAGCCTCAAGAAAGTAACCAATCTGAAAATACAGAAGACCTCGAAAGAGTGACAAGGGCAGTAGTGGAAGAGGAGACACAGGGTGATACAGAAGAAACAAGAAGGGATTGGCCTCAGAATGAGGTTGCTGTAGAAAGAGGAGGAGTGGGCTGGCAAGAAGCTACTGCACAAGCAGGGGATGGGAACTGGCAAGAAAATATTGCAGAGGAACGGGTACAGGAATGGCAAGAACACAGTGAACAGGACTTACATAGGGGCTGGCAGGACCCTTCAGAGAATGCAGATGGGAATTGGCGGGGAGTTTCTGATCAAGATGTAGACAGGGATTGGCAAGGTGGTGCTTCGGAAGATGTTGGCAGGAACTGGCATGAAGGCACTTCACAGGGAGCAAGGGACTGGGAAGAAGGTCCTTCAGAGGGAGGAGTAAGAGTTTGGCAAGGTGTTGCTTCTACAAGAAGAGTCAGCAATTTTCAGTCCTCAGATGATGCAACTGCAAACAATATGGAACTTCGAGAACTGCTTGGCAGGTTTGTTTTGAAGCAATCTCTATAATCATATATATATATATATATATTTTTTTCTTTTTCTTTCTTTGATTAGTGAATCTGATCTGGCCTGGAAGCAGATATGATGGTGGTTCTCCTTTGATGATTGAGTTTGAGTATATGGGAAAATTATGAAGGCAAGACGTAACAATGTTATCAATTCCTATGCAGGCGCAGTGTTTCAACTGTTTTGGCTAGTGAGTTCAGAGAGAATTTGGATCAACTGATCAGATCCTACATACAAAGGCAAGATGGCAACCCTGTACCCTGGGATCTGCAAACAGCTGTACAGCGGCCAACAACTATGCAGGAACAAGATCCACAAGAAGAAGAAGCTGATGTGCAGGATGAGGTTCTCACGAACACACCAGATGAACGACCACTTGTGCCTCCACCACCACCTCCACCACCTCCACCACCACATCCACTTTGGCAGCAGGAGTTACACCAGCCAACATGGACACGCCATCCATTGCAACGATCAGATGTTGTAAGTTATAAGCTTTTGTGCTTAGATGAAATTATAATAAGATCTTTACCTTTTTACATGTAGAAAGAAGTTATATGAAATTTGTCAAAACTAAGATACATTGGAGAGATGTTTTAGGCTTTTAGCACATCAAACCATTAAGATTGATTTTATCAGCCAGAATCCCAATTTGATCCTGTTGTCCTTTTCCTGCTTCTTTCCTTGACATTTGTCCATTCATCCTTTTTCACCAGTCAGTCAAAATCTCAGGTCACCATCCATCTGATCTTCTACCTTCTTTGGAGAACCTTTTTGAGTTTCCTTGATCTTCGTTGTCAACTTCAAACTTGATCCTTTGCACTAGCTTCATTATTTTCAGCACCTGAGGTATCTGATTGCTTCACCTCCCATTTCCTTTTCATTTCAGCACTTCTTAACTCCATATCCTTCATATGTCTGTATTCACGACAAAACTACGCCAAAAGCAATATATTCATAAGCTAATAACTATCTAGACTTAATATTGCCATGATGCAAAAATAATCTCTGACAAATCCTTAAATTGCACAAACACTTGAAAATTTGTTATGTAGAATTGTGCTTCTCCATTGAAATGAATATCTGGATTGGATTAGTTCACTTCTCCACTTGTAACTGCCACAAATGTAAATGAAAATAATAAGGCTTACTCAATCAAAGTATAGGGTCAAACTTTGGGAACCAGGTCCTATAGACCTGCCTGACCTTAAAACCAAGACCCTTCCATGTAAAAACTGTAGAAATTTAAAAAGTATGCTGAATCTAAAATTTTCACCTCTTTAATTGAGGCCATGGATCTACTTCATAGGGTTTCCAGCAATGGTGCTTAAACTATTTTCTTCAACAGCCCTGCAAGAAACATCAAATCTGCCCAACCCTACTAGTTAAACTCAAGAGTGTAGACCACAAAGACTTCAAGCATATATCATTTCAGTAGCCCTTAGGGCAAGATCTATTGCAGTACAGAGATATGAAGATCACTTCATTTACAGTAGAAATATAACAGCAGCAAAGAGATTTGAAAGCTTCATTAAGCATGCTAAAATCAACATAGCATCTAGTGCCGCTGTCCCAATAAATTAGCATACCAAAACAGCCCTGAAATTTGTTCAATACATGAAAAATATCAGATTGGCAATCACAAATTTAGGACAGCAGTGGCACACTTCATATTATCAGAGTAATGAGGCTAAAGTACAATACCTCATGTTAAAATTGGCAACTAGGGCCAAACTCCATGTGGGTCTGCTTGTTCATGGCAGCTGATATTTTTCTTGGATTCCTCTTGTCGAGAGGTGTAGGATTGATATAAAGATATGAATTTATTCATGGAGATATGAATTTATTTGTGTTATGGGACAATTCGTCAAGGTCGGCTAGCAACCAAATTGCCCCCACTTGTGCTCAACGTTTTAGTATAAAAAGAAATGGCTTGCTAGTCATTTGGACACACACTCTTCTTGTGATCTCTTCCTCTCCACTTGTCTTTGGGATTTGGTGGGAGGAGGAGTCACGAAGAGAATACCCTGCCCTAGAGGGTTTGCCCTAAATCTAGACACTATCTAAGGAAAGTCTATACGCTGCCCTAAGAGGAGTTACCCTAGCCCTACTTACAGTCAAAAAGAGAAGGCTCTATGCTGTCTTATATGCAGTCAAGATGAAGGTGGCTTCCACAATGCAGCAAGGAGAAGCCTAAACGCTGGTCTAGAAGAGACCTTTCTATCCTTACCCTAGACACAGTAAGGTAGTGTTTAAGCCACAGAATTCTGGCTGCAGTCCTGGCCCTAACTTTGAAGAGAATAGGCCGCAGTTTTATGTGCCCTAACTGCAGTCAGTTCAAGCCCTAACCACTGTCATAATATTGGCTCTCATATGCTGTTCAAAGGGTCCTAATCCGCTGTCCTAAGGACAGGTCTATACGCTGTTCCAAAGAGACCTAGACACAGTTCTATGTGTGCCCTAGTCTCTGTTCAGGTGCACCGTAAAGGCTGGCCCCATTCTGCAGCAAGAGAAGGACTCTATGCTGCCCCAAACGCAGTCATCAAAGGTTTTATAGTCCGCTATTTAGAAAGTGTCAAAGACGCAGTCAGAAGGAGGTCTTATGTGCTACTTAGCCTTTCACGCTGTCGTAAAGAAACTCTACGCTGCCTAAACGCTGTTATGGGAGAGGACCTTGAACGCTGTCCTTAAGTAGTGTAACTATAGCCTAGCTGCTCTGCTAGGTTGCAGCGGATGCATTTGATGGAGGCGTAACAGTGTTGTCTCTCACGTGGTCCAACACTTCCTGATCTTCTAAAGTCAGATCGAGAGACATCTTCCATCTGCGGTAGTCAGACTTCTCACGGAGCTTGTCTTCGGCAGGGAAGAGTGTTGAGGACCCCATGAAGTTTTTAGGATAGGCTTGTCAACCTTCTCTTCGGTGATTGCTCTTGCTCTTGCTCTTGCTTGGGCTTTGTCTTCACTTAAGCTCTGATTCCATGTTAAATTATGGTATGTTCTATGCTGAGAGCAGTTTACTTATTTTCTTCTTATTAGCCACATATTAGCAATCACATATACATTAGGTAAAGTCCAGATAGAACATTAAACGATCAACAGAAAACAAGCCAAGACAAGAGACACAAGATGTGGCGGCTAGCCAGGGACAAACCCCAATGCAGGGAAACCCTTTGATCAAATCTTCTTTTATCTTCAATAGTTCAGTAGAGAGAAATAATACAAAATCAAAATTCTGTAATTTTATATCAGCAGTAGCAAACCCTAGATCAGCAAAGTCAGACTTGGTCAAATGAGTTGAAATTGACCTCCAATTTGCTTGGTCAATTTCCGGTCAACTACCTCTTGAACAGTCTAAAGGAACAGCCCTTGAACAACTCCAAAAACACAATCAAACTGCTGTTGACTGAAGTCAACTTGTTGCCCAAAACTAGGCAGTCAATGCTGGTCAAACTTGTGGATGGATTGCCTCGATTTTTGTGCCAAAATCTGCGGCATGCCTAGGAGAGGCAGCCACACCAAAACCGCACACTTGATGAGTCAACGCTTGGTCAATGCAGGTCAAAGAGGCCTTCAACAGCTTCAACATCCTCCTTTCAACGTCCTCGTTGCCTTAATGCGTCCTCCTTCTTCCCACATGTGAGTTGCTCCTTGTATAACCCAAAGCTAAGGAGAGAGAGAGAAGAATGAGTGAGATGAGATGATGAGAAAATGAATCAATCTCTCTTGTATTTATATGATTCACTGGGCATGTGTGCCACACATTTTACTGTTGGCCGACCTTGACAATTTGTCAAGTAAATACAAATAAATTCATATCTCCATAAATAATTGTTGGAATCGGATGATCTTTAGATCAATCCTACACCTCTCGACAAGAGGAATCTAGGAAAAATATCAACTGCCATAAATGAGGTGACTCACTTGGAGTTTGGCCCTAGTTGCCAATTTTAACAGCAACAGAGTGATGGGTGCAGCATGGTGATGGAATCATCTGTGTTCAGATCAACTACCTCATGTATTATTTTCTTAGTGAAGATCTTTGTTCTTATTTTGTCAAGTCAAAATGTTGGCTTCTGATGTATATGTACAATCTCTCTCTCTGCTGAACCATTGAAGAACATAAGAAGAATTGATCAAGGGTTTCCCCACATTGGGATTTGTCCCTGGCTAACGCCATATCTTGTGTCCTCTTGTCTTGGCTTGTTTTCTGCGATTTATGTTTATGTTCTATCTGCATTTTACTATCATGCTAAATGTGATTGCTAACTTGGAATTGATATTGAGCCAATATGGAAAATTGAAGTAAATTTTCTCTCAGCTTAGAACATACCTAAAAGTAACACCTCAGGGCATCCCATGCTTGTACAACAAGTCCTTTCAGTACATCCTGAGCAAGTACTCTTCAGTACATCCTTAACCCTAGCTAGGGCTTCCACAATCACTGCAAAGTTGCAAACCCTAACCAACATTACAAAGGCCAAGCAAGGCATTCCAACAAGCTCTACAAGCCAATCCCTCGAGCATCCAAACAAGCCAACATCATGCCAACTATCAAACCCCAAGATCTCCCACTTGCAGTTGAATCACATAAGTTATCAAGGAGATTCACACACTTGTGTCCCACAAGCTATAATACTCAACACTTGCATCCCCCAAGTCAAGGAACCCTAGTGCTAGCATCCCACAAACACTAATCCTTGTTACATGTAGAAAATCCATGAAATTCTGCAACTGCGCTAATGAACAATCTGAAAACTAGTTTCTTTTCATTAAGACACATAATTTCTCTACTTGTTTGCAGTGGAATAGGAACATAAATAAACACAATTACACAATGACAAAAACACAATATTTTCCAGGAAACCCAACTGGGAAAACCCTCTGCTTGTTTGAGAATTTTATTGATAGAAATTTGAACAATAGATTTCTTACAATACAACTGTTTCAATCAGGAAACAATCTTGTTCTCCTTCTGCTTGTCCTAAGCTTGAAACACCTTGCAAGAACCTTGATTTGCTTCCTAAATCCTTGCGCACAGGGAGCTCCTATTTTTTAAGAATTAATTCCTAAATTATAGTACAAATCCCAAGGAATTCTCGTCTATCAATCTGCGCACAAGCTTCTCCTTAGTACGCCCTTCCCACACTCAAGCTGCTGCACACAAACTCGTTTTCTCTATTGTCTTGTCTCACCAACTTGTGCTCACAAAACAATGATCCAGTGAGTGCCTTTGTCCTCCTTATAAGAAAATTGAATAGGCTAATTCTGGCAAGTTTTATTTTTGGAAGTCAAACTAGTGATTGATGAGTTAATTGAGTCAAACTGACTCTTGTAACTCATCTAGTCACAAATACCCTTGAGAATGGTCACTTGTCCTTTTCCAAAGCTAACTTGCACTAGGAGACAAATAACTGAACCTCCAACTATTCGCATGAGTAAAAGTTACAACTGCTTCATGAACTGTCCTAATTTATAGGAACTCGTCCTAATTTTTAGGAACTTGTCTAAACTTTCAGGGACTTGTGCATGCTAAAGAAGACTGTTTGTGGTCACTTTGACTAAGGCACAAGTCAAAGAAGACCTTACTCACTGCTATTTTCAACATTACAAGTGTAATACATGATCTTCCAAGATTTTCCAAATAGCTAGTATCACACCAACTATCAATCTCTAAGATACAAAGTAGTTACTCTTAAAAAAGGTACTTTCCTCCCTTTATATATGCTAGAGTGATACAATAAAGTCCACAAGCAATCCTAGGCTCAGTCGAGCAACCCTAGGCTAAGTTCACAACCAACCCTAGGTTAAGTCAACAAAAAAAGCCCCAGATGTAGCCCTCCTCAAAGCAGGGTGTCCACATATCACACTACGGTTTGTCCAGACTCCAAACCCAAGGTGGTCACCTTCCAAGTTGGGTGTACACATGTCGAGCGCTCCTACTTTAAGATGGTGCATTCTCCAATCAATGGTCCTCAGCTCAAACTGTTTGTAAGGTGGTATCATGCATGAAGGGCCAAGCACCCAACCTCCAAGTGCCTAACACCCTCCTTCAGACTCGTTACTCCACATGCCAAGAGCCAGTGCCCCTCAACAAGTGCACCCTTGTAGAAGATGCCAAATACACCATGTAAGCCAACTACCACATCAAGAAGTGTGCTTCCCTAGCAGTGAATTGTGATTTCAAGGAAAGCATACATCCAATCTAAGCTCTCCAAATGTAATTAAAAAAATAAACAAAGGGGCTAGGAAGCCGCAAGCCCTATACATAAAACGCCTTCGGAGCTACCAAAAGCTAGCAATATCTGTTACTATTATCCACATCATCAACAGTAATAACACAAAAATGGGAACCCCCTTGCTCACAAAATAAAGAAAAAGCTTGTTTTACCCGATGTGCCCAGACTTGTGCATCCAGTCTTTCAATTTTCCATATGCTTGCCCCATCCTTCCAAAGCTGAAATGACTACATGGTTGATAGTTTACAGCCTCTTCTAAACTGTTGAACTATAGCACCAGCCGCATTGGATTTGATATCCTATAACAATCTTTTCTAGAAAGTCATGTTTACAAGGCCTAATAGAACCAAAATCAACTGACTTGTACACAGATGATGGATCAGCAATCTTCTAGAAGCGTTTACTAGTTTGAAGATTCAAGAACCTTCTGCATACTTAAAATATTTGTAATGCTGCAATACAGATCACCCATGTGACCTCCAAATTTTAAAATTTAAAGCTTAATTAACAGATTAAACAAGAATAAAACTGCGATGCATGGCAGTTCTGGAATTCTGCTATGGCTGAGAGTGAGTGGAGCATTCTCACCCAATAAAATCTAGCACCATGCTTCAAACTTGCAGTAGAAAGTTGAAATGAAAACACTAAAGAGAATAAAAAGGCATTTTATGATGAGAATGCCTAAGCCAAAAGACAGAATCAGATGAAAATCTTGTAACTTTTCCTTCATGGGTGAGGCCACAGGCAATTAACATAGCCCAGCCACAGTCATGATCATTGGTGTTTTCCCCTGTAATTATCAAATTGTAATAAAATATTTATTAATACAAATAAGGCATAGATTGAACTTTTGAAGTGAATTAGGAAAGTCTTTTAAGACATTGATTTCAAGTTCCTAAGCAATTTACTTAGGCAAAAAAAACATTGATCTGTAATGTTTTAAATCTCGACATTTTAAAATAATTGAAGGTATTTAATACAAATAAAGCATAGATTGAAGTGAATTAGAAAAGTCTTTTAAGACATTGATTTCAAGTTCCTAAGCAATTTACTTAGGGAATAAAAAACCTCTATCTGTAATGTTTTAAATTTTGACATTTTAAAGTAATTGAAGGTATTGCATAGTCTTTTCAACTATAAAAGGCCCGAGGGTATTGCTATTGCAGGAGTTTGAAGTTTTAAATGACTTGAGGACTGAGATGGAACGACTGCAGCAAGGAATGATTAACATGCAGCGCATGTTGGAGGCTTGCATGGATATGCAGCTGGAATTGCAGCGTTCTGTTAGGCAGGAAGTTTCTGCTGCTCTAAATCGTACAAGCCAAGGCCAAGGTGAGCTATGTTCTATGGAAATAAGATATGAAAACTGAACATGTTAAGATTGGGGTGAGGTATCCTGTATTAGTATTAGTATAAAAGCAAGGTTGAATCAATCTTGTTGAGATTAATTATATGGTGAATTTAACACACATGAGGGAACTCCTTGAGATAGATATCACCTATAGGCTATAACAATTTTTTTAGTAGACTTTTTCTGAACTCTAGCCTGTTAAAAGACAAGATATGGTAAGTTGTCCTAAAAGGAACACAGATGAAAAGTTATGAGCCTTGAAATAGTAAGCACCGGAATCACAAAAGTATATTTCAAGATAGATCAATTGAAAAGCACATGCACAACAACATAATAACAGGAACATGAGGGAGATTACAGAAGACCTAGACAGAACAATGGATATGACATTTTATGGCCTGAAAGTAGTAGAGAACAAAATTGAAATGTTTGTCTTTTAAATTAGGCCAATGGATGCCAGATATTTTGATGTTTCTGCCAGTTTGAAGCAAGTAGCAGAAACAATTTCAAACCTTTATGAGCTTTTTCTGATATTTTTGCAAGCACCCACAGAAGTGTGATGTGATTTTATGTTGCATGTTTGTTTTGTCCTTCTGTCCTTTTTCTGCATGACTCAATCATTAGAAGTTTTAATAGAATTTTAAAAGCATTGTTTGATTAGCTCAATAAAATATCAATATTTTTACTACTACATTTTGCCAGAAACATAGTTACAAAATATGAGAAAATGCAAGCAGGAAACACAGCTCATATTATAAGATTTTTTCATATGGGGATCCAGGAAATAAGGTTCTTGATGAATTATCATATATGGAATATAATATATTGATATATAGAAGATATAGACAGCCAAAGCTGGATTGAACCTCAAGTTTATGCTGGGAAGCGATTTGGCAACATAATTGTCATGATCCTTTTCCTGAATTTGGAGTTTAACTCCTTATTTTGTAACCATTCACACTTAACCTGGAACTAAATGTATCGGCGGTGTATAAATGGTTAAAGATGTGTCATAGGATTAAAGTAATGACCACTGGTGGCTCATATTCTGAGATAATACTTGCGAATATCACTATTTTGGAACATGCTTTAGATTTTTTATAGTCTAATAGGCTTTAGTAGTTGCTGTAATATCCTTGTCAAGGATTTTAAGAGAAGCTAGGCTAGACTAGGTTAGTTCCAAAGATATGACCAGTCATATTGTTGAATTAGGTTGCTTTATGCCAAAAATATTCTCCATCTTTATTGTGGATTTGGATTCTGGAATTATTAATTTCCTTTCATGGTTCCTTATATGCGAGCCTATTGATGTTCTATAGCTAGTACATTATACTAGTATGAACTGATTGTAAATAATTGCTACAAGACAGGCTCAATATACAGAAAAAATCGCTATGCATATGTTATATTTTGCAACATTTACAAATGATGCTTACGTTGTTGGCCTGCTCATTATCTCTTCTTATTTGCATTGTTTGCATGTTTGCTTTTCTGGAAGTACACAAGAGAGACACTCATGATGCCATTAACATACATCCTCTTGGCTCTAATACACAGACAAATATGTTGGTGGGGCGCGGGGGGGGAAGGGGGTAAGCTCCTGATTTCAAGTGCTTAATATTTGTACCTAGGTAGTAGGAAAAGTATCATATGTGAACTTGGGGTAGCTGAATGAGCTCTACACTTCAGGTATATTTAGTAATTCACAAGTCTATTTTTAGCTTGAAATTAGTTTAGTTTTGTTTTGTTTGTGAAAATGATAAAAAAGTAATAATTTATTCCCTCTTATCTTTTATAGAAACCCCGAGTGGGCTTTATCATCTAAATATAAAATTGGGTAAAAATATAAAGCATATTTGATAAAAATATTTATGTCAGCTTATATATATAGTGTCGATCTAGCCTACATATATAAAAAAATAGGTATCTACCAGTCTGTTCATAATTTATCCATCTTGTTAATTAATGTGATGATCAAGGTAGTAATGAAGGCTCTTGTTGTGACAAACATTTGCTGTTGGTATGTACATTCAGGGGAATGTGTGCATTGAGAGGTGTTGAGTAGTTTTTGAATGGCGGGTATGGACATATATAGGGACACTAATTCTTTTTATCATCTGCTATTTAGAAATATGGATATGTAGGTATTTTATTATAGATAAAGGTCTAGGCTTAAATATATATTTTTATTTACCTAGCATAAATATTTATTTTATTAGAGTCTACTTGTGATCATTTTTGTTTCATAGGCTTCTTTAAGATCTTGTAGATGTTACTGTAAAGTCATGTACTAAGTATATATCTGTCACAAAATTTTGAAATTTATAACCAGGCATGGGGAGCAGTTATTTGGAGTCAAAAATCTAGTTCTTTAAGATCTTGTAGATGTTACTGTAAAGTCATGTACTAAGTATATATTTGTCACAAAATATTGAAATTTATAACCAGGCATGGGGAGCAGTTATGTGAAGTGAAAAATGTAGATCTCCTGGGAAGGTTAAACCTAAACATAACTATCTATCAAAACCATACAGTGAAAAAAATATCTGTACAAGTTCATAAGGATATTCAGCCATTGAAGATCAATTGGATTGTATCAAAAGCAATGGCAGTCAACCATAATAATGCTATAAAACAGCTTTTTAAACCCAAATTGCTAACGGCTAGTTAAGAACTGTTTATCACACACTGTAAGGATGCACTAACATCTTTGGAAGCTACATCAATGTCACCTGGAACTGGAAATCAGGAGGGATTTTCGAAACACTCTAGAGATCTTGGAAACAGCACTTTCAAAGAGCCAGAAAATTCACTACGCACACAGGGAATACTGGAATGCGAGGAAGGAGAGGAGAAAGAAATGATATGCCATAGGTTGGTATTGATAAGGTTGTTGCGTCAAGTATCTTGGTGTAGTCCCCCGAAGGGGGTTGCCTACTCCAGTTAGGTTGGCTTGCACATCCTGTCCCTGAAGCACATGATCCTTGTTGCCCTTTTCCCCATGTCCTTTACCTCTGATTCCTGGACTACTGAATCCCAACTGTTGTTTTCTGATGATGTCTCCTTGCTGACATGACCATATGCCTGATAGTGGAAAAGGAAGTGTTGCTTGATTTCTACCTTCCTTTTCCCATACACCTGCCATTTTTTGTATTCCCACTTCTTTGGGTTACCTCCATCTTTCTGTCACTCCTCTCAGCCTATGTGACCTTGTCCTTAGATGGGATAATATCTGTTTTTTTCTCTCCAATCGATGTCTATTTTTAGATATTCTTCTATTTTGGTTTCGCCTTTTAGGTTGAAGTCATCTATTTAGTATCACTGTTTCCTTTCCATTTTCCATTGCTGTAGCATGTTTATAAATTATTGTTCAATTCCTTTCCATCTATCGTGCAACCCTACTCCACTACATTCCAGCTTTCCAACCACTTTCTGATTGTAGTTCCCATGTTTTAACTTCTTTCTTCTCCACAGGGACCTCTCTTTTGATCTTGCTTGGCATCCTTTTGCAGCCCATTTCTGATTTTTTGGTCAAATGTAAAGTCAACTTTCTTATTGCTTCCATTTACTACAGGTTGAGTCACTGGGTTTGGCTACTTTTCCTTATCAAGTTCGAAATTCGTCGAATTTGAAGGAACCACAAACAGAATCGATCAAATTTGGCTAAATAGTAAGCAAACCATTTCGGTTTATTATCACATTTAAATTTACATGTGAAATTATCCATCCTAACAGAAATTAGTTAAAATATTGGCGGTCGAGCACAAGGTATGTACCATGTACTATTTACGAGCCGAAATTGGTCAAAGAGTACGCTTTCTCTACTGTAAATTTCTTGAATTTCAATTTCTGCTGGATTGTACACTGACTTGTAAATCAATAACTCCATGTGGTGATGTGAGCCATCCTGATTAAACTCATTAAAATAGAGGACAGCAACTGAACATCATCTCGAGTTCAGGGACGGGAATGGAACAGGGAGATTTATATCATCTATTTTTTATTGGAAATAAACTATTTATATTAGTGACCTGGGGTGTGATTCTTAAACGTTATTAATTAATTTAAAATTATATAATTAAAATTTATATTTATGTTTATATAGTTATATACGTTATAATAAAGTTCTATTATATATAGAAGTTATAGTTATTAAATTATTTATTTTTGAAATTATATATATATATATATACATTCGAACTTAATGTCAAATTTTATCAAAGTTTTTTTATTAGACGATTTTTTTACGATTTTATTTTTGTCGAATTCGAATACGAACACGAACACGAACCAGGTGACTATGAGTACAAGTATAACCCTGTTTCTGCTAGAAGAATTTCATATGGAGTGGTGGTATTTATTCGGAGAAAGTTTGATATCATCTGTTAAACATAACCAAACCTATGGGCATATCACTTAGTTGGGCTATATTGACATTAATTTGATTCTCTCTGTTCCTACTGTAAGCAGGTTAAATATTTGCTAGATAAAGGTTGCCAGAGTTAATTTAAAATCTATATAATTAAAATTATTTTATGTTTATGTATAGTTATATACATTAATAATAGTTTATATATATAAGTTTAGTTATTAAATTTATTATTATATTATTATATAATAAATATAATTATTACATTCGAACTTAAGTCAAATTTTGTCAAAGTGTTTTTATTAGACGATTTTTTTACGAATTTTATTTTTGTCGAATTCGAATATGAACACGAACAAGAACCAGGTGACTATGAGTACAAGTATAACACTGTTTCTGCTAGAAGAATTTCATATGGAGTGGTGGTCTTTATTCGGAGAAATTTTGATATCATCTGTTAAACATAACCAAACCTATGGCCATATCACTTAGCTGGGCTATATTGACATTAATTTGATTCTCTCTGTTCCTACTGTAAGCAGGTTAAATATTTGCTAGATAAAGGTTGCCAGAGTTTAGTTAGTATTATTACAGTCAATAATTTCAAATTTGTTATATTTTACTTTTATTCATGAATTATTGAAAGGATTCCCTTGTCAGCCAAAAAGGTAAAAAATGGAGCTTTGGGTCAGGGAATTGCAGTTTTAATTCATGAGAAGATGAGAGTGTATCAAGCTTTTCTTCTAGAAATATCTTATTTCAAACCCCCAAAATATGCAAAATTATGCAAGTTCAGAATTGTAAAGTGTCACTGGTGACTCAGTACATTAATACTTGCACCTCTGACCTGAATGTAGATGCTACTCAAATCATTAGAAATCAATGCCAATAACCTGAATGTAGATGCTACTCAAATCATTAGAAATCAATGCCAATAATTTTTTCGATAGCATTGTTCATAGCCATAGATCTTTTCTTCTATAAACTGTAATGGTAGCCTCAAAATTCTCACTCAATATTTGAATTTGGAGCACCTCATATGGTGAACAATGGATATATAAAATGTTCATGATCATTTATTAAATTATTAGTATTGAATTTCTTTAAACATTCAAATATATCACCACTGCTAGTGTATGCAATGATTCCATAAAATAGGCTACTTGATAATCATGGCCTTCACCTCGGTTCATCATCTTTTACTAGCATTCTAATTTGAGTCACCTCTAAGGAACAGATGACTTATAGCGTTAATCATCACCTTGTCTTCGTGTCATTAATGTCCTCTTGCTAGTCTAAGATGGGCAATCTCCATAAATAGAACTCTTGAAGCTTTCATGTTGGATCCTGCCTGAAATATTTTCATGACATTGGCATTGGGAAAGGAAACCTCATGCTGTCTGCTATCAGCAACTGGATATATATCAGGATAACAGTGAGTCCATCCCGTGAAAGGATTAAGGATTGGGAAAGTGGACAAGTTTTATTGTGAGGGGTCCTCCATGTAATTAAACTTCTCCTACTAGCCTAAGGTGAACTGCCCTTATGAACAGACCTCTTGTAGTTTTCATATTACTTTTTGCTTGAAATATTTCTTCATGTTGGCCTTGGGAAAATGAACATCAGGCTCTGTGCTAACTGCATCTGTTTATATCTCGGAATAACAATGAGTCTGTTCTGTGAATGGATTAAGAATGGAGATAGTGGACGAATACGTTATTAATCTTCTTTTACTAGTCCAAGATGAACCACTCCTACGGCCACACCTCTTGTAGCTTTCAGATTGGGATTTGCTTGAAGTACTTCACATTGGACTTGGCTTGAGCCTTGGGAAAGGAAACATCAGACTGTTTGCTAACTGCAACTAGTTTTATCTCTGGATAGCAATGAGTTTATCCTGTGAATGAATTAAGGATAAGAAATCTGCAGCAGTTTGACTGTGAGGGATTCCTTTGTTTTGACTTTGATTGAAGGTACTTTCAGTTAGTTCTGTATATCTCACAATTTCTGTCTTTGTTTATGTCTCTTTTGGTGGGATTGAGAACATCGATGGAGAATTTCAAGAGAAGAAGCCCCCAATATTGAGGTTAAGGAGCTGAAGTATAGAAGTGGCCTTAGCTAACTAATTTATTATATGCCCTTGATTGGATAGTGGCATCGAGGGATGGAGGAAAGAGAATAATGTATGTTGTGACTTGAATGGGAGTTGGCCATGCTTTGAAACCTACTAATCATAATAAATATATGAAAATTCTGTTGAAGTCATTAGGGGATATTCTCTAGAGTCTAAACACATTTAAGATGATGAAGTATGAAATTGTGATGATACTTTGAGGAAATCAAATATTTGTGAGTGGAAATACCAAATACCTAAGGTAGAATATGTTCAGCTAATTTTTTAGGAAAGATATTGAAAACAATTCATCTTAAAATGTATTGGGCTGCATATTTCTAGGTGTTTTCATCTACTCTCTCTATTTTGATATCTGAAATAGATTGCCTTGCCCAAGCATTTTTTCCTTGATTATGAAGTGGATTTGTGAAACATTTCTACAATATATATGTGCAGTTACATCGTCCTTGGGGCGTAGAGCAGACAATGATAGGATTTTTTGTTAAGGCACTCCGTGGTGAAAAGGTCACCGGTTTGAAACTCCATGGGCAAGAATCCAACCATGCTAAGGGTTGGTGTGGCCTAGGTCGGGTGCGATCCCCAGGTGATTTTGATGGCTTAGATGCCCTTGGGTTGCGGTTACTCAAGCCACCGGTTAGGTGTGCTAGTCTTCTCAAGACTCACATTACCTAATAAACAAAAAAAATGTGCAAGTTACATTAATGTTTCAGAAACACTTTGAATTATTTGTATTTTACAAGAGTTGAAAGTTGAAACCTATATAGTTTATAAACTCCACCTGTATGAAATTGGCATTTTCTTCATATAGCTCAAGGTTAGGTGCCACTAGAAGTCTCTGTCACATAGCCTTACATTTATCCGTTAAGTATTATGTTTGGTTGTTTTGCCATTCCTAATAAAGAGACAAAAACATGGGCTAAAGAGAGTTATTGTTTTCAAGAAATGGTTCAACATGTTGGATTTAGATGCAAGCTTTTCTCTGTGAAGTGAGGAAATCATCATGTTGACACAAAATTTCGACCCTTGTCAATTTACTGAGGTCTATTGGGACAAAACCATCAATCTATGTTTCCCACCTTAAGGGCAAACCCTCTAGTTTACTTGACACAAAAACCCTACGGTTTTTTCATTGACCTTCTTGGGTCCGGTTACAACAAAATCTAGCACCCCCAAATGATGGAAAGTCCTAAGTGTGAAGGGGCTAGTTATGTGCAATTAGGGAGGCTATCCACTATCACCATATTATCCCCTCCTTGTAAATTTGGTTGGCTCTTTTCAAACTCAAGGGAGGCTTCTCTAATTTACGGATTTCTAAGGCTATAGAGTGGGGGTTCAAGTTGATTTTGTGATTAGTTAGCCTAAGCAAAACAAATGGTTGTAGTAAAAGTGGAATAAATGAGTGTCCTGGGAAAGGAATTTGAAGGCAAAAACCCAAGACCAAGTGCCTAATCACACCTTGGGCCAATGGAATCATGGGATCCCAAATCGAAAAGGGAAAGTGCATGAGAATGTAAGGAAATAGGTGGCTACTATGCATGCCACAAATCAGCCTTAGCTTGTTGATTTCTGTAGCAGAAAATTACCTTGGAAGGCTATAGATGCCATACTTGAGCATTTGTCATGAATGTGAGGTAATGTCAATCTTGCAAAAATTCGTTATATGAAAGTTTAATGTAAGAACAATAGAAATAAGAGGGGTAAATCCTCACATTGTTCTATCCAAATGGTTCATGGTTCATTATAAAGCCCTAACAACATTCTACAAGGTTTTCCTAATGCAAAATCGACACATAAAATATAAGTGCACAACAAAGTCTTACATCAAATGAAATTATACCTCCCATTCTCCATTAGGCTCCAAGCATGTGGTATACAAAATGAAATTCAAGTGGAGAGCTCAATCCCTAAAATCCCAACCATTGCAATGGAAAGAGAATTGCTCATTATAGAGTTTCTTTTCTCATACAATATAATATTATTCTTTTAACTAATTCCATGACAAATCAAACGAATTTTATAATGATGGTAGTTATATCTTTGATAAATCTGTGGTTTACTATGTTACAACATGTGGAAACCAGCCTCTCTAAGGCAATTTATCCTCATCCAAAAATAGTATTATGGACGACATGATGTTCATGAAGGGGATGCACCACCAAAGTAGGAATCAAATCAAGTCAAATGCCAAGTGTCCAGATGGAATGCACCCCCTAAGAGTGTGTGTGCATGCAACCACTCCACTTGTGTGTATTCCAAGGTAACCAACTACCACTCCACGTGTGATTCTCAACCAACTACAAATTACACATTGGGAGATGTCTAGGGCACATGTTAGACGTGTTTGGCATGTGTTAGACATGTCTTAGTGTTAATAATGTGTCATGCGTTTGACATGTGGGATATGGACACAAGGCCCTTGTGGGATGTGTCTTGTTAGTTTATAGTTGTTTCTAGTTTAAATCTCATTGACTAATTCTTTTGGTCCCATATGGACATTAATAAAATTATCTTACATTGTGTTTTATCTGTTTTTTTCGTCAATCCACTCATAAGACATTTGTGCAATTTGTCTTTTGCCTACAAAGCATGGTTCTCATTAACTATTTAGGATTTACAAAGGAAAGATGACACATCCTTCTAGCCTAGCTTGGCCTATGTTGACATGTTGAAGATGTGCTGCTAGATTGTTAGATGAACATGGGACACATGTCTAGTGCCAAGACATTATCTCATGCCTGTTCGAGTCTTCACATGTCACAACACAATGTGTCAACACTCAAGTGACCAAAATAATTCACAAAAATTCAAAAGAAGTATGTAGAGGTGTCCAAATGTGTTAATAAATGTGTCTCAATGTGTGATTGATGTAGTTCTATTTTCTATATGTTCAAAAAATTTACATCTTTATGTCTATAATTTTATCTTCTTAATTTTAATATTCTATAAAATCACACATACATATATTCATGTGCCTTCTTGTCTTATTTTGGGGTTTACATGTCTCATGTTTGGCATTGTATTTCTTTGTCGCCGTTGAAGTTCTTGGTAACTTCAAAAGGTCTTCTACATGAACTTGGTGTCTTAGCATCCAAGAGATGGTTGATTGCTTCTTTAGGTGCTTGCTTGGTGGAGTAAGTGTTTTATGACTTCTTATCAAGGTCTAACTTAGGAAAAGTACAATAAATAAAGTCAAATAATTATTGAAAACTAGTAAGTCAAATTACTAAGGATAAATAATGAAATTATTTAAGTGACCTAGATATGATCTCAGTCGTTGATCTCAAGTGAGGTGAGATCTAATTTCGACTGTTAATCACTTAGGAGATTAGGATTAGGGATTTGGCTTAATGAAGTTATAAAATAAGCCTAAGGGAGAGGTGAAGACACACAATAGAGGAAGCGATTTTCTCTAGAGCGAGAGGCTTAGCTAGATTGAAGAGAAAGGAGGAAAATTGTAGGGAAATTTCAGGAGTATTTCTAGGAGGTTGAGTTCCGGAAATCGGGAGGCTGAGTAACTAAGTGTAGAGGAGGTTGAGTTGTGGAGAGGTTGGTTTATATAGTGGGTCAATTTTCTTAAGTGGATAGGTGTTGTATGAGGAGGGAAGGAGGAGTCTAAGTTTCTCTGGGGCCAAGTTCTTTAGGACGCCGATTTTCTGGTGGGTTGAATTCCTTGGGCTGAGTTACAAGTTCTAGCAATTCATTTTCTGCATATTTTTCTCTGTGGGCTAGGCATAGATTTTCTCGAGAATTTCAGTGAAGTTTGTTGTCTTCCTTTTTATACGATACTCGTTTTAAATTTCCTTACCTTTTTCCATTTCTGGTTCTTAAAATTTTTCTTCTAATGTCCTACAATGCATAACTTCAACCCATCTATTCCTTGTCTTTTGATTGATTAGTAATTGTTGCCAAAATTGGTTCATATGGCCCAATAATGACAAATTCTCAACAAGGAGTCTCCCCTAAAACAACAAGCTTGCTTATTTTCATTTTTTTTGGCTGTGAGTTAGTTTTTTAAATCTATATTATTTACTACATTATTAGTAGCCTCGCTTGTTCCTAAAGATGAGATATGAATATGCTTTCATCCTCCTCTTTAATAACTTGCTAGTAAACACCACATTAAGAGTCCTGCTCCGCAAGACTCTATGTGGGCTCCTGATCTGCAAATACACTATAGTGTTACATGTCTTGCCCCATAAGAAGAAAGGTAATCTCTCGTCATGCAACATAACTTTAGATGCTCCTACTATGGCCCTATTCTTCCGCTCTGCCAACCCATTTTGTGGGGGATTATAAGGCTCAATGTACTCCCTCTTGTTTACCACACTCCTACATAACTCCTCCATCTCTGTGGAGGTATACTCACCCCCATTATCTGATCTCAACACCTTGATCTTCTTCCCCATTTGGTTCTCCACAAGAGCGTTAAACTCTTGGAACCTGTTGAAGACCTCATCATTAGTCTTCATAAAGAAAATCCAGGCCTTCTTGGAGAGGTCATCCATGAAAGTCATATAATTCCCATATCGACTTAGTGACACATGAGACATAGCACCGCATACATTAGAGTGTACCAAGTCAAGGATACTCGCATCTCTGCTATCACTGCTCGGGAAAGGTGTCTTGGTGTACTTTTCCAAAGCACACTCCTTACACACATCATGATGTTCAATGTTGAACTTCGATAATTCTGTAACCAACTCTCTCACCATCCTGAAAGCTCCATGGTGCAAGTGGGCCATCTTCCTATTGAAGAATGTAACTAGGTTCGGTCTTCATGAATGTATTTGAGTCATTATGTAATGTACTTGTCAAAATAATGAAAAAGGATTTATTTATTATTACAATGACTTATTAAAACATGGATTTCATGCTTGGGTCATCTTTTATTAGTCAAAGTCCCCTTTGTGGACTCCAAGGATTTATATTGAGTCATTAGAGTCATTGTACATTTTATGAGACCCTTGGGCTTTTGAATCATGTAAAAAGGATTATTATTGTGTCAAATTAGGTACTTGACACCTCCACACCAAGTCAGCGTCAAAGAGATCAAGGCGTCCTCAAATTGGGCAATTCGACCTCACCTAAAGGATATATATACTAGCAGTTCGAATTCATTTGGAGGAATCTTTCTCACAAGTTCGATATCCAAGTGAAGGATGCAGAAAAAGTGCGAAATTCCAAGAAGAGAAGAAGAAGTGCTTGAAGGATCAAGGTTGGATGTTTTGGGCTATCTTTCTCTCTCTCATGTGAAGTTATTGGGCAAATTGCTGGATCGAAGTCTTACTGCTGGAAGGGTCGAAATTCTAAAAGTGCTGGGTCGAAGTGCTGCTGCTGCAAGGTCGAAGTTGCTAGAAGGAGACGTTGACTTGGTGGTTGGAGTAGGTATGTGTCTAGGTTGAAGAGTCTTGGATTGTCTCAAGAAAACTGTTGAAGGAACAAATTTTGACTAGGTTTTCCCCTAGATAGGGGTTTTGCCCTGGCAAAGTGTCTACATCTTGTGTCCCGTGTTTTTGTGATCTTCATACACACATAATTTGGTAATTGCTTGATGAAAGATAATATAACAAAGAAGTAAAAGAAGCCAACATAATTCATAAGTAATTGTCAAGAAAGAGAAATCTAACCCTAACTCTACTAGCATTGATTTCTCAACATGGTATCAGAGCTAAGGTCAAGGAAAGATTGAAGATCACTGTGATAGCTTCAAGACAATGGTCACTCCCTCTATGATAAGTTATATGAGAATGAGATTCAATATGCAGGAAGTTGGATACAAAAGATCTTCTACTGGTTATTCAACAAGGTCAAAAGTCAAGGGTTCTTGGCTGCAGTTACATGTTCACTTAATGATGATAATGCATGGATTATTGACAGTGGAGCATCAAGGCACATGACAGGGGAGAGTAAACAACTTCACACTCTATCAAAGGAACCATCTTCTCATGTAGTGGAATTATGAGACAACAAAAGCTATGTTGTTAGAGGCTTGGGATTAACATCTTTGAAGCTGAAGAATGGAGCTAAGCTACATCTCAAGAATACACTATATGCTCCAGGTTTGAAAAAGAATTTGCTTTCAATTTCTTGCTTAGAAGATAAAGGGGATAAAGTTGCTTTTGTTGATGGAAAAGTTTTGGTTTGGGGAAAAGATTCAAGTATTGATAAAGCTAGGGTCATGGGAGTTCGTGAAGGAAGCTTATATGGAGTCATAACACCATCTCCTCAAGCTCTAGTCCATATGGAAGTCAATCCCATTGAGCTATGGCATAAAAGATATGGTCATCTACACTACAAGGTCATTCCCACTCTAAATCAACTAGTTCATGGCATCCCTAATATCAAAGAAGATCGTGAAAGAGTTTGCAAAGGATGTTCTTTGGGTAAACATACAAGAAAACCATTTACAAATAGCGAAACAAGGTGTAAAGAAATATTACACCTCATTCATTCTGATGTGTGTGGGCCTATGTTTGACAAATCACTTGGAAGTCATCTTTAGTATGTACTATGTAACATTCATTGATGATCACTCTAGAAAGGCATGGCTCTACCTTCTCAAGAAAAAGGATGAAGTATTTGAGAAATTCAAGGAGTTTAGATCTGAAGTGGAAACCCTCATCGAAAGAAAAATAAAGACTTTGATATTTGACAATGGTGGGGAATACACTTCTATAGAATTGATCGCATATTGTAAAGAGGCAGGAATTAAGAGGGAGCTCATTGTTCCCTACTAGCCTGAACAAAATGGAGTGGTTGAAAGAAAGAATAGGACAATTGATGAAGGTATACAAATAATGCTCCTTGATCAAGACTTAACAAAATTTTTGTGGGGAGAAGCAACAATGACAACTTTATATATTCAAAATAGAAGTCATATAATTCTCGAGAATATGACACTTGAGGAAGCATTCACAGGGAAGAAGCCAAGTGTGGACCGTCTCTGAATCTTTGGGAGTCCTGCCTATATCCACGTTCCAAAGGACAAACGAAAGAAGTTAGATTCTACAAGCATCAAATGGATCTTTGTTGGCTATAGTCTCTCCTCAAAAGCATATAGAATCTACATCAAGGAAGGAAGACATATTGAAGTAAGCAGGGATGATATATTTGATGAAAATCATGCTTGCAAAAGATCCAAAGATATCCCTATTGATTTCGATGACAAAGATACACCAATATTCGAAGAAGAAGTACACCACGACAATCCCTCAACAATTCAAGCAGAAGAAGGACCAAGTGAGGCTATTCGACCTGTGATCATACTCTGTTCACAAGGAAGAGGCCAAATTGGTTAAAAGCTACTCTTGAAGATGCTGAAGGACATGGAGCTGTGAAAGGAACCTTTAGAGAAGGCAAAAGGCCGAAAATATTTTCTGGATATGTTGCATATATGACAAAATTGTTTGAAGTTGAACCATCTACATTTGAAGAAGTTGCTCATCAAGAAGTATGGAAGAAAGCAATGCGGGAAGAATATCAATCCATCATGAAGAATGGGGTTTGGGAAATCGTTCCTAGACCTAGTGACAAATCGATTGTCACCTGCAAATGGATCTACAAGATCAAGCACACTATTGATGGAAGTAGAGACAAATACAAAACTAGATTTGTTGCAAGGGGTTTCTCTAAAAAAGAAGGCATAGATTATGAAGAAACCTTTGCACCCCCCCAAGGTATACTATCATTAGAACTTTGGTTTCATTGGCTACTACAATGGGATGGAATATCCATCAAATGGATGTAAAAACAACATTTCTGAATGGGACCATCGATGAGGAAGTTTACATTGAAAAACCTGAACATTTTGAAGTAAATAGCGAAGATACTCATGTCTATAGACTCAAGAAGGCCCTTAATGGTTTGAAGTAAGCTCTCAAGGCATGGTATGCAAGAATGGATGTATACCTTCTAAGAATTGGGTTTGTGAAAAGTACCGCTGATCCAAATCTTTACATCAAGGTTGTGGATAATGAGCCAGTTATTATTCTACTATATGTGGATTTTCTATTCATTACAGGTGTGGAGCGAAGGATACAAGAATGCAAGAAGATGCTTGTAGCGGAATTTGAGATGAAGGATCTGGGACTGATGCATTATTACCTAGGTCTGAAAGTATGGCAGAAACTTGGGGAGATATATTTGGGGCAAGGAAAGTATATTATCAAGTTGTTGTAGAAATTTGGGATGATGGATTCCAAGCCCATGACTACTCCTATGATCTCCAATCTCAAGAAGTTGAGAATCTTTGACTCAAGTCTCGTAGATCCTACCTCTTATCGTAAGTTGGTGGGTTCTCTAATGTATTTGGTAAATACTAGGTCGAATATATGTTTTGTTGTGAATATTCTTAGTCAGTTTTAGTGGGAGACTCATCATGATCATTGGATAGCTACCAAGCATATATTGAGATATCTTCGTTCATCACTGCCTAAAGTACGATAGCAAGGAAGTCAAGCTGATTGGCTTCACAGATTCTAATTGGGGTGGCATTGAGACCGATGGAAGAAGCACTACAAGTGGGTGCTTTAGTTTGGGGTCTACCATGACCTCATGGATTAGTAGAAAGCAAGATCTTGTTGCTTTGAGTAGTGTTGAAGCAGAGTATGTGGCTGCATGTGAAGTAGGAAAGGAGGTTGTATGGTTGAGGAAGCTTTTGATAGCTCTGTTCGAGAAGCCTCTGGGTCCTACTGTGATAAACTGTGATAATCAAAGTTGCATCAAAATGTCTAAAGATCCCGTGTTTCATGCTAGGACGAAGCATATCAACAATAAGTTCCACTAGCTACAATTTGTCTTGACTGATGATCAGGTAGCTGATATACTAACAAAGTCTCTTTTTAATAAGAAGTTTGAATATCTTAGAAGCATGCTTGGTTTAGTTGCTATTGCTGATCTTGTTGATGATGATAAAAGTTTGGAAGAGATTTGTTGAGGCTTTGTGTGTGAGACACATTGCCTGGGAGGACATTTGGTCGACACTATGTGTTGATGTTTGAATCCCGAAGTAGGGAGGGTGGCGTTGGTCATGGACCTTTGACTTTGGATATGCACCTAGATCCCTAGGTTGATTGTTAGCAAGCTTGATGGTACCTAGAGAGGCTGAAAGCTTTAGTCCATCTTAGTCCCACCCAGATAGATTGCCCTGGTCAGGAATCTAGTCCATGGCATTGCAGTGCCTAAACTATTCATAGTTCATGTGTTTTGAGATCTTCCTTCTATTTGTATATGTTATTATGAAATACCTCCCTAGTTAAGAGGGAGTGTTGAAGAATGTAACTAGGTTCGGTCTTCATAAATGTGTTTGAGTCATTATGTAATGTACTTGTCAAAAGAATGAAAAAGATTTTTTTTTTTTGTTATTATTACAATGACTTATAAAAGCATGTGTTTATGTTTGGGTTATCTTTTATTAGTCAAAGTCTCCTTTGTGTTCTCCTAAGATTTATATTGTCATTAGAGTCATTGTACATTTTATGAGACCCTTCTTGGGCTTTTGAATAATTTAAAAAGGATTATTATTGAGTCAAATTAGGTATTTGACACCTCCACACCAAGTCAGCCTCAAACTGGGCAAGTCGACCTCACCTAAAGGGTATATATACAAGCAGTTCGAATTCATTTGGAGGAATCTCTCTCACAAGTTCGATATCCAAGTGAAGGAAGCAGAAAAAGTGCGAAATTCCAAGAAGAGAAGAAGAAGTGCTAGAAGGATCAAGGTTGAAGGTTTTGGGCTATCTCTTTCTCTCTCTTATGTGAAGTTACTGGGAAAATAGCTGGATCAAAGTGCTGCTACTGCAAGGTTGAAGATCTAGGTTGAAATTGTTGGAAGCAGAGGCTGACTTGGTGGTTGGAGGAGGTCTGTGTCTAGGTTGAAGAGTCTTGGATTGTCTCAAGAAAACTATTGAAGGAAGAGATGTTGACTGGGTTCTCCCCTAGATAGGGTTTTGCCTTGGCAGAGTGCCTACATCTTGTGTCTCGTGTTTTTGTGATCTTCATACACACATAATTTGGTAATTACTTGATGAAAGATAATATAACAAAGAAGTAAAAGAAGCCAACATAATTCACTTGTAATTATCAAGAAAGAGGAATCTAACCCTAACTCTACTAGCATTGATTTCTCAACATCT
Source organism: Pinus taeda (assembly GCA_000404065.3). Lineage (NCBI taxonomy): Eukaryota > Viridiplantae > Streptophyta > Pinopsida > Pinales > Pinaceae > Pinus > Pinus taeda. Next base: position 6,501 of record APFE030698257.1, on the reverse strand, counting down.
CCTGTGCCATAGCTCACACAACTCACTGTTGCTGGTTTGTGCTACAAAGGCTCTAATAGGATGAAACATAAACTTGTATAGCCTCCCATTCTGGGCTCCAATACGTATAGCATGCTCAATACTAGATCCCCTGTGATATATCAACACTTGCCCCATTCAGAACAACACCTCATACCCACCGTCCTCCAAGCTAGAGACTGATATCAAGCTGTTCTTCAACCCTGGAACATAAAGAACATCTGTCACCTTCAGAGGAGGTAAAGACTGCTCTGACCTTGAAGTTATCTCCAAGCACAACCTCCAAGTCAATGTCATCCTTTGAGAGACTCGTGAAGTCAATGTCATCCTTTGAGAGACTCGTGAAGTGCACTCTCACTCCAGTCATATGGTAGGATGCTCCATTGTCAATCAACCATGCACGAGAAGATGTAACATGAGTGGCTAAACTCACCACCAAGGCAAACTCTGTGTCAAATTTGAAGGTGAACTCGTCCACCTCTGCTAAAGTTGTAACCCCTTGTTTCTTCTTGTTCTTCTTATGGGGACATTGAACAACATAGTGACCCATCTTTCCACAAACAAAACATTTCACTTTGCTCATGTCCTTCTCCTTCACCTTCTGCTTCCCCTTCTTCTGGTTTGCTCCACTAGAAGACCCCTTCTTGGCCTTCTTCTTCTTGCCCTTTGTCGCAAGCGTAACATTTTCCTTTGCTCCCCCACCACTCTTGCTGCCCGCCTTGTCACTCCTCCTGGTCTCCTCCTGGATGAAATCATCCCACATCCTCCTCTAGTCTGGAAAGTGCTCTTTGGCACAAATGCCATGTATGAATCCATCCCATTTCTCGGTGAACCCATCTAAAGCAATTATGACCACTTGGTCCTCTGGGATAACCTCTCCCACGACAACCAACTCATCCTTCACTTTGTGAGATCTTGGTCACATTGTTAGTCTTGGTCATCTTGGTGTTTCTCAACTTTTGCCTCCACCATCTTCTTGTTCTCATTAGAACTCTGGTGTAATGTGACAAGATACTCTCACATCTGATAGGAAAACTTCATTTCTATCACATGAGGGAATAAATGATCTTTGATGGCGTCAAATATGGTCCTCTTTGCTTTTACATTCTTCTTGTTGAACTTACTCAACTGAACAAGATCTGTAGGAAGTTGTACATGACACTCCATTATGTCCCATACCTCCAACTCCTCAAACAAAAGCGCCATTCTCTCCTTCCTAGGGCCAAAATTATCAACCCCTTTCAATTTGTCCTTTGCCCTCAACCCTATTGCCATGACCTTCCCAACCAACAAATGGAGCAAATCTATCAACTAGGAACCTTCCTCCCTCTCAATTGCTGAAGTCTTTGGGTTTCTGGCAAGGTTTTATCGGTCCTATTTATTGTTAGCAAAGGTTTAATGCTTGCTGGTCTTGTACCAACTGTCACAAAAATCTTTGGTCTGAACCCTCTTTGGCTCTGATACCATGTAGAAAATTTAAATGATTTGCACCCTTACCTAGTTTACAAATTTTGCAAGTGTTTATGAAGCCCAATCCATATGTTTTAACCAGTGTTCCACGGGGTCGCGTCCCCCCACCTAGGGGTCATGTTTCCTAGTTCCCTCACGCTTCGGGGACTTGGGGACAATTAGGGGTCATTTCCCCATGCTCCCAAAAAGCAAGGTACACGGGGAAACTTGGGAGGGGTCGTTTCCTCTAAATTCGATGTCGAATCCTCAAAAGGGGCTCGTCTAGGGTTGTTTCCTTGGACAAAATTTGATATTTTGTTTTGTTTTGTTTTGTGTTTTGTGTTTTGTTCGTTTCTTTGCCTTGTTTCTTTATAAATCATAAATGTATAATTTTATTAGAATTTATTTTTAATGTCGGAGGGCCTTAATTTTTATTTCATCGTGCAACCTTAAGGTTTAAACCTTATTTGACAAACCTTATGCCATCCATCGCCGCCATCACAGCCATAGGACGTCGCCATCACTGTTGGACGCCGTCGATTGTTGAATTGCTGCTGGGCGAGTTCCATTGTGCTGACGAGTTCACTGTTCCATTGTGCCATCGCTGCAAACGAGTTCACTATTCCATTGTGCCATTGCTATTGACAAGTTCCATTGTGCCATCCATTGCGCCGCCATCGGACGAGTTCCATTGTGCCGACACCCATCCATTGCCCATCGCACCTATGGAGACTTCGACTGTGCTCAACTCCCATTGCTGCCTTGACCACAGTGCACATCGCATCTCTGGAGTCTGTGATCATGACCACAGTGCACATCGCACCTCTGGAGTCTGTGATCATGACCACAGTGCACATCGCACCTCTGGAGTTTGCCGCTGTGACCACAGTGTACACAGTGACTGCATAGAAGTAACGCAAAACACTAGTGTGTCACTGCATTTTTTTATATTTTTTTTTGCAAATTTTAAATTTTAAAATTATTAATTTTTTAAATTTTCTGTGTTGTTGACTGTATTGATTTTTTTTTTGTAAATTTTTAAATTTTGTTTTTAGACTTTCAATGTTCACTGCGTATAGTGTTAGTAAGCCTTGTATTTTTTTTTTGGTTCCTTATAATTTTTGTTTAATTTTTTTATTTATTTTCATTGTGTATCAGTATGCATATGCCTTAAAACTTTTATTAAAAATAAAATCTAAATTTAAATAGTAAACCCTTGTTGCAGGTTGCAACCTACAAGTTACATTGAACTTACAACTATGAATTACTTTGGGAACAGTGGGAACAATGACAACAACTACAATGGTAGTGAGTCACATGATGCACAAGAAGAAATAGAAATTGAAAGCAGTCACAGAAGGGCAGGAAATCAGAATAGGCCTTTGCATGGTGTAGATTTTGAATGCTGATCAAGAGATTTTGTAAAATTTGCAAAGAGGGCATTTAATCCTCTAAAACCACTTTTAATCTATGTAACCAGAATTCCAGAAAAAAATCCAAAAGTTGGTGGTGGCTCACGTGATTGGGTATGCAATATTTGTGGGCATCACTTTGATGGCAACTATACCAGGGTGAAGCAACATTGGCTATTACAGGTAAAGGAGTCAATATGTGTCCCTCAAAGAGCTTGAATTCAACTCAAAGAGAACAACTTTGGAGGTTAGAAAGGGCAACCACTAGAAAATGACTGTTTTTTAGCAGAAATGTTGATCCATGCACAAATATACCTCCATCAATGCTTCATAAAAAAAGACAAAGGGTTCTACTGGTGCATCTCTCTTCTTGTGCAAGGGTGCTACATTGTCCGAGATGTACAATGTTTTAGATCGAGATGACACAGATGATGCAATTAGCAAATTTCTTTTTGCCAATGGAATTCCCTTCCATGTTATTCGTTCTCTTTATTACAAGGAAATGGTCCAAGCAATTGAAAAAGTAGGGCCTTCATATGTACCATACAGAGAAGATAAGCTAAGAACAACAATTTTAGATAGACAACTGTCTAAAATTAATGTACAAAAAGAGAGAATGAGACAAACATGGTTGAGGTTTGGTTGCTCTATTGTTATGGATGAATGGACTGACATCTGAAAATGCCCACTAATCAACATCATAGTGACATCTACAGAAGGTCCATTCTTTCTTAAAGCTGTTGATTATTTTGGAAAGCGCAAGGGATGCATCTTTCCAATTTGAGCTTCTTCGAGAAGCTATAGAGGATGTTGGGGTTGATAGTGTGGTGCAGGTTGTGACAGATGCAGCATTAGTTTGTAGATCAGCTGGGTTATTGATACAAAGTAGGTATCAACATATTTTTTGGACTCCTTGTTGTGTGCATGCACTCAATAGTGCACTGAAGGACATTGGCAAAATTTAGTGGATATCAGACTTGGTGACAATTGCTAGAGATGTGCAGATGTATATCCGCAACCACCACACCTCCTTGGCGATGTACAGGGCTCACACGAGGAAGGAATTCCTCAAGCCCAGGGTTACTAGATATGCTAGCTATTTTCTCTTATTGGAGAGGATGCTAGAGGTACAAGCACCTCTACAATCCTTGGTTGTGAGTTCAGAGTGGGGAAGGTGGTGAAAATCAAAGGCAGACATAGGGAAAAAGGTCAGGCTTCAAGTGTTGGACAATGATTGGTGGGTAGATTGTTCTTATTTGGTGTCATTCTTGGGCCCTATTGTGTAGGTCATTCATTACATTGATTCAGATGCTCCTAGTCTTGGAGAAATATATGAGACCTTTGATAGCATGTTGGGTCGTGTGAAGGTAGCCATT
>APFE030698255.1:0-66662 GCA_000404065.3 Pinus taeda | reverse complement strand
TAGGTTGTTGAATATATTTATAGAATCAAAACACATTTTTAGTAACTAGAAATCACATTGTTGCCCAAAGTTATATTGTTATATTTTAAGAAAAGATCCAAAACATCTACTAATTACTACACCTGATATAATATAAATATATTAAAAAAAAGAAAAATATTTTAATAATTTATATCATTATATAATATACTTCAAACGAAAAATCATCTATTTTTTCCTTTATCTAACATTCATCAAAGGATAAATCATCTTAGTATTTGATACTACAAACTATTAAGTATTTTAAGATGTTTGAAAAGGATGTTTATATCAAATGAAATGATGATAAACTTAGAAAATTCGAACCAAGGGCATATGAAAGAATTTTTCTTGGAAACTAGTATAGAAGTAAGGGTTACATACGTTATAATAAAAGGCTTCATAAAATTGTTGAATGTATAAATGTTATAATAGATTAAGGATTTGTGTGGCCCAAAAGGCAAATGTAGTAAAAAGACATAAGAACAGTTAAATAAAAGAATTTAAGGGAAGATAATATGGAGGCAATCAATAAGAAGAAGGACAAATGAGAGGAGGAAGTGATCTAGAAAAGAATCCATCTACTTATGTGTGGAAAATTCATCTTGAAAGTCAAATACTAGGTGATAAAGATGTTGGAGTGAAGAATATAAGGAAATTTATTGGTTCATATAGTAATTTAGCTTTTATATATAATTAAACCCTAAAATCTTTATCAAGCAATTCAAGATGAATGTTGGATTAAAGCCATGCATAAAGAAGTTAGGAAGATTGAGAAGAGTTGTACTTGGGATTTGCTTCTAAGGACAAAAAATAAGAATGTCATAGGTACCAAAACGATATATAAGAACAAGTTAAATGAATATTGAAATATATTTAGGAATAAGGAATTTCTTGTCTACAAAGGGTATGCTTAAGAAGACCGAATATCTTTTGAGGAATCATTTTCACCTATGCCTCCCTCAGAGCCATCAGAATGTTCCCAGCATTTTCCAACTTCTGCAAATTTAAAATATATAAGATGGATGTTAATATTCCTTTTTAAATAGCAGATATAGAGGAATAATTTTAGATTGAGTGACCTAAAGGATTTATAACTCGTAATGAAAATTATCTCAAAGAAAAGTTATGAAGCTTTTTGTATAGGTTAATTCAAGCTCCCAAAGTTTGGTATTACCATCTTGAAAAATATCTTCAAGAACATGGATTCAAGAAAGGATTAGTAGGTAGAAACTTATATATAGAAGTAGACATGGATAAACTCTTGTGGGTAGTCATTTATGTTGATTATATCATATTTGGTAGCAATTTTGACTCAATACACCTATGGTAATAGGATGTAATCTCTACAAACACAATGATTCCCCAGCAATTGGTCAATATGAATATTTTTCTATGATTAGCACTTCACTCTATCTTATAGGTATTAGAACAAATATTATGCATGTAGTTGATATATTCAAATTATTTTGAGGAAATCCTAAGGAGACTCAAGTCAAAACATTCAAAATAATATTCAAGTATCTCCATAGAAACATAGACTTTGGACTATGGTATCCGGACAACACGTAATTTACACTTCAAACATACATTGATGAAGATTGGGTTAGAAACATTGACAATCACAAGAGTACGAGTGGTGGAGCCTTGTTTTTGGGAAAATTATTAGTTTATTGGTTCAACAAAAACCATACCTCTATTTCCATATCTACTTCTAAAGAAAAATACATTGTAGTTACAACGTGTTGTACATAAGTAGTTTGAATGATTCAAACTCTATTGGATATTCAAGTTAATCAAAACTGATTTCTAATTTTTGTGATAACACCAATACAATTAGTATATATGGAAGTCCAATTATGCAGTCAAATACTAATAAAATTCCAATTAATTATCATTTTCTCAAATGTATATTCGTTAATTAGAAAGAAAAGTTGGAACATATCCCTTCAAGTAAACAAGTTGCAGATCTATTTACCAAACGTCTTTAATGTGACTCCTTTCAATATCTTTGAAAATACTTGGGCATGATCTCTACTTCTTCTCTTTCTTAATTATCTCTAGCATATGCTCATATTAGGAGGAGCATAAGGCCACAAGATAAGGAAGAGGGCAAGGTAGCATGACCTCAAGGGGAGGTGATTATATGATTATATATACTTTCTTATCTAATACATCTCATTAAAATTATGCTCTTCACTTCAATAATATATATCTCTTTCATGTATATAACATATGTGTGAAATGTTGTAGCCTTTTACCTTGTTTTCATTGAGAATCGGCTAATGGTAGAAATCTTCATGTATGCATATGATGCTCATGTCATACACTTTCAGTTCAAAACTCTCGCCATGTAATTTCATGATGTAGCCTTGCGTTGTATTCAGTATCATTGTTACCTTACTACATATGGAAAAAAGGACAAGAAAGCATTGTATGCAGAGCATATTGAAGTTCCACTCCATGTTCATGGGAGGCTTGATCGACAAATCCGAAAGCATGGTATGTCAACATGGAATTTATTTAACCCATTGTTTTCCATTGGTGTCAAAGTTAGAGAATACAATTCAATTCAACATAGTTCCATTCATCTGCAAAGAAGAATATTAGGTTGACATCAACACTAAAGGGGAAGAGTGTTTCCAACATGGTGCTAGTTAGGTTGTCATTAATGTAAACAAGTCATTATGCGTGTGCATGATGATTAGGTGTTTTCAAAGAAGTTGTATGGGGATGGAGAGGATTGAAAAGCTATGCATATTCGAGAAACACTTTCCCCGTTTGGAATTTATTTCAACCTCATATTCTTCTCTATAGACGAACTTAATTGTGTTAAACTAAATTGTCTAACTAAATAGTTCAGTTTGACCCAGTTCAATTCACCTATAGAAAAGAAGACTAGGTTGACATCAAATCTAAAGCGGGAGAGTGTTTCAAACATGATGTTAGTAAGTTTGGAACTGATTTCAATAAGTCACTATGTGTGTGTATGATGCTTAGGTGTTTGTAAAGGTGTTACAAGAGGATGGAGAGGTTTGAGTAGCTCTAGACATGTCTCGAAAAGTAATGAAAAACTACAATAGAGTTTTGGGTAGATGATATAATATTTTCCTCAAGTTAAACTCTCTTCATTGGGAGGATAACAATGAAAAGTGGTCATTCAACATATTGATTGGGTACTCATGTTATCCATGTGATGATCATCTTTTAGAGATAATGTCATACTCACAATGATGCCTATAGCTGAAGAAAATTAAAAACCAAGGGCCAAACCATTAAATGCCCCAATGAATTCATGTGAGTGAGGTTGTCTAATGTCTAATCGATCTAGTCAACAATACCATCAACAAGTCTATCGCTTTTTACAAAGGTAATTGATGGTTGAAGATATTATAAATTCATAAGGCAATTAGAAAATGGAAGAACTTTGTGTGGATCGATCTGGATTGTCATATTTTATTCATCTCTTAGTTTTTGGATAGGTTCAAAGGAGAATATGGTGGAAATATGAAAGTGTGTGTCATATATTTAGACGAGACCTAAGACACATAAGAAGAATGATCAATATGTATAAGTCCTTGATGATACAAATAAATTTTGTACTTCTAATATTTTTTACTTCCTCATTTATGATTGTATAATTCTAAATTATTTTCATCAATGGAAGAGCGTGCCATACATGAGGATCCTCTACTAGAAGAGGAGAAAATCACAACCATTCCAATGGTGTCGACTAGTGCAATAGAAAAACAATTATATTGCAAAGGTATTCTTTATTATGAATGAACTAATTGAATGATATTTCCTTTGAATCATTTATTTGAATGAGATATTATATTATTTTTTGAAAGTTATTCTAATCCACCTATGATTCAGTCATTCCTTTGTTACTTGGGTTCTAATATGCATTGAAACTACTCCTTTTTATCTATCAATCAATGTGGTAGCCTCACCTTTTCTTCATCTAGAAAGAGGATTACAATTAAAAATATTTAATTGAGAATGTTGCATTAATTATAGCCTTTCCTATTTCATCTATAGAGAATGTAGAGGATGAGGCTTGTAATAGCCCTATGTCTTGCTTCTTTATACATCAATACTTTTATACATTTAAATTATTGTTGGATTTAATATCTATGTAAGTGAGGATGCAAAATCATGTGATGATGTAACTATGTTTTAATTTATTAAATTAGTAAATGATATTGGTTAGGAATATTATGGAAAGAGCACTAGACTATTAGATACTTCTTTCCAACTCATGAAAAGTTTTTAAGTGGTTAAAATCCACATGGTGGACCTTTCCTAAAAGTCTCCTAAAAATCTCGACCAAAATGTTGTTTAAAATATTAACATAATGGGATAGAAAGATTATGTTAATTACTTATATTGAGAGAAATTCTAAGTTGGTTGAAAAGGAGAATAAAGAACTACGGGATAGAAAGTAGTCCTTTAAAGAGATAGAATTTTTTTTTCTAATTAATACAAAAATGCCTATGAAAAAAGTCAGTGAACCTTGGGATGCTACTAAAAATCAGGTGGAAAAAATCTATAAGAGAAACCACTTAGGAACCAAAGGGTGGTTGATTCTTGTAGGAAATATGATCTAAGCTCGAGGGGAATCGTTGGAGACACTTCATGGTTGGGTGGAACTTGCTATGTTTTGAAATATTCCCGAAGCATCTATTTACAATTAGAAGTATATATGTTATATTTTTTAATTGATAAATGATGTTCCATTAGTTAAGATTGTTATAATGAAATTGCATATTGAATGTGGAATTTAGTTAATTAGCTATATAAGGTACTAGTTCTATATGCCTAACATTAATTAATTTCCTATGTAACTAAATCATGGAGGCATGTGATTGTAGAAAGTGGTATATTTGTAGTCTTTATAATAGTTAATGCTTTTGGAAATAAATAGATTGTTGAGGGAAAACATATTTATGCTTTTGGAAATAAATAGATTGTGGAGGGAAAACATATTTTTATCTATATGCATTATTATGAATGCGTTGGTTTCATAATTAGATGAATATATTTAGAGGTGTCATATTAATTGTGAATTGATGTATATATGGGAAAATAAGATAGCTTATGCATGCATAATTAGTTAATTCCTATTAAGTACCGTTGAAGTAGTGATTAGATGCTCTAAATAGTCTATAGTTATAACAAATAAAATTATTTTAATAAAAAGAATATTCAAAAGAAAATAATCCCTATTATATTACATAAATTGTTGAGACAAGAATAAAAGACTTATATGAATATAGATAGCACAAAAATCATCTTATTTAATTTAAACATCCTATTCATTTGAAGAGATAAAAATACTCGATGAGATATTCTTATATTCTTATAGTAGTGCATGTGTAGTGGAGGTATACCGAGATAAAAGAGATTCAACGAATTCCTATAAGTTTATGATAGATTTTTCAATTTATGCATGATTTCTATAGGAACAAACTCGAAGAGATGTTTTGCATAGAAACAATTAACTTAAATGGAATATCGTATCAAGTCCAAGAAACTAATACTAGGTTTCCTTTTGTCGTGAGTCTAGTAAGGTCGAGTATTTCCTATGGAATATTCTATAAATATACTACACTAAGAAATAAATGGAAAGGATGATGTAGTTAACATTCTGATAAGAATTAAATAATATGAATGTTTCGTAACGAATGGTCTTAAATAATACATATGCTTTTGAGAATATGGAATATTCTATAAATATATTACACTATGAAAGAAATGGAAAAGGATGATGTAGTTTACATTTTGATAAGACTTTAGGAATATGAGTATTCCCTAACTGAGGGACTTAAATAATACATTTTGAGAAGTAGAGAAGTGTTGTACAGGTATGTTTAGAGTAAGTCTTATGTTCATCTTTAATTCCTTTAGTGAAATAATGAGATTAAATTTTAGAGTATCTAGACAATCATACTATCCACTTAGAGTTATAAACATGGAAAATTTTAAGGATTAAAATTTGATTTAAAGTTTACAAATTTTGGCCAATTTTTCTAGTCTCCAAATTGAAAATTATTAAATGTTAGTTAATATCTTTGTAAAACATGCAAATTTCTAGTAGTTTTATATATAGTCTTTATATAATTTTGACAATTTTACAGGAAAAAGAATTTTACACTATAAAATTTGGGCTAGAAAAAATTAGAAATTGGCTAATTTTTTTTTGGAAAAACCATGGAAAACTAGCCCACTTACCAATATTAACCCCTAAAATTTCCATAATTATAAATACAAAAATTACTAAAAGTAATCCCTAATAATGTAACAGTCTACAAGCATATAAAAATTTGGTTTTATATATAGTCTTTAAATAATTTTGACAATTTTAAAGGAAAAAGAATTTTACACTATAAAATTTGGGCTAGAAAAAATTAGAAATTGGCTAATTTTTTTTTGGAAAAACCATGGAAAACTAGCCCACTTACCAATATTAACCCCTAAAATTTCCATAATTATAAATAAAAAATTACTAAAAATAATCCCTAATAATGTAACAATCTAAAAGCATATAAAAATTTGGTCACATTATAAATTAATCAAACAAAAATTTAAAAAGAAACTAGACTTTGATGTTAATAAAACAGAGAATTCTGGAAAATTATGGTAACCCATAATTCTAGGAAATTCAGAATACTTATACATTGATGAAAAATTTACATATATAGGAAACATATTTACCTAGTAAAGAGAGAAGTCGATATTCACCACAATAATCATGCACTTTATATATCTTATACTCATAAAATGAAAATATACAAAATGATATGAATAAGTGAAAGACAAGTCAGTTGCTAAACTAAAGCAAATGGTTATAATCGCTGAGGGACCTAAGGCAATAGTATATTCAATTATGTTCAAACCCTATGATGAAGTGCACACATTATACAAAAACAAAAAGAATGTGTGACATGGCACCCACACATGGAGGGAAACTAGTAAAGGTCCAACCTATAAAAACCCAACGTAACTGAAGTCAAGCGCTAAGCTAAGGACTTAATGAAACATTTCATCGAATCATGTTTTTCTTCTTCATCACAACATCTGTACTTGTTACAAAGCCACATATAGTTATTACCTTGAGCAAACGGAAAGAATTTAGCGAGGTTATTTACGAAAATATTAAACACCCAAGACTAGACACGCGCACTAGGAAATTACTCCTAGGAAAGAGAGATTAAGCGTTCTCCTCAACCACCTGGGAAAAATTAGAGACAGACATTATAGTCATAATCAAGAATTGATATAAATGAAGAGGAAAAAAAGTATATAGAGAGTAAAATGAACAAAATTATCTACGGGAAATGGCCGCGAGATTTCATTACTATAAAAGGCACAAATCTTATCTATGGAGTTGAGAAGTAGGAAATCCCCAAAACTTTGTGCATGATTTACTACAATATTCACTTTACTGAAGAATATAATAAAACCATATATTAATAAAGCTTATCAGGTAGCCATCCCTTTTCAACTTCCTTTGTGCTATACGATTTTGGGAAAAGATCTTGTAGTGGTTAGTAAGAGAAGAAGCCCTAAGACCAACAGTGGTTGTAAGGGTAACACTTTATCAAGAGAAAAAAAAATGGAGACTCACCATGTAATATAGCATACGAACCAAAAGAAACACAAAATTAAAACGTAGAGAAACCCTCATGCTAAATTTCAAAAATGGAAGTAAGAAGATAGAACCAAGGGTGACATATACTTACATAATGATATCCATACTCAACTTCTTCCTATCGATTATAATGGACCAAACGAAGCCCTTGGAGAGAAAAGAATGAGGCACGAAGATCTAGGTTCAACAATTCACGACCACATATGATGTCAGAGTTACAAACTCACCTTACTAGCATAATAAAGGTTTAATACAATATCAATTAAAGCTAAGTTATTTACGATTAGATTTACCTATATTCACGGAGTAATGACGATGAAAACTCCAGGATGTAAAGGTACTTGACACCTGGGAAAAAAAAAGGAAAACAAAAAACTGAGTGAAACACTCGTAAATTGAGCTCGTAAACTGGCGATGGAGTCTCGAAAGTATCTTGGTATGGAGTGGCACTTCCTTGGCTACAACCAAAGGCAAAAAATTCGAAACTAACAAGAGAGAAAGGGTTTTACAGTTTGTTCAAACACCAAATGGCTCATCAGTACTGGATCTATAAAGGCAGATTGTAGTCATCATAGGTGCGCAATTACATGGAGACCATGTGGATTCACATGGATGGTCTTCTGCAGCCACGATATTGCGATAACAATTGCAATGTACAGTTAAACCATGAATCAATATTATGTATTCATACAACCAACGCTCGAAAGGGAGGCGTAAATTAATATAATGGATTAGGGTTAATGTGCATAGAACTATAATCAATTCATGCGCTTCAAAGTGGAATAATAGCTGATATATATAGTAATGTAAGGTTTTGAAGTACAAACCCTAATAATTGACATTAAACCAACCATATTGGAATATGTCTTATAAGCACTTGTATGATTACATAAAGGTATCGGGAAATACCTTTTATATGGTTAAAATTGAAAAAAAAAACTCTTATATGGTTAAGACTCGTAACCATGGACTTTTCCTATTATGATTAATTTCATTCTCAAGATATATAAAATATGTGGAACGGTTTTACGACTAGGGGTTCCTATAGTTAAGAGCTGGAAATAAAAGTAAATAAGTAATTCGTATATGAATCGATATATGACGAATTCTTATTCTTGAGAATGGAATAAGAAATTAAAAATTCAAATAGGTAATTAAAATAGGGCTAAAACAAAAATAGGTTAAACAAGAATAGGAACATAGGGCTATATGCGTAATTACTTTGTTGAGCATGGTTACTCCAATATTTGTTTTATTAATTAAATAATTGCAAGGATAACAATAAAATTAATCAATGTTCTTGTTGAAACTCATGATCTTTCCCTCTTGTAACACCCTTATTGTCCTTAGTACATGACTAGGTCTTTAAGAACACTTGTATAGGCCACAACGATGGAAGGGGCAGAAGGAAATATTGTCATTATTTCTCAATACATGCAAGAAAAGATGAGTGTAAGAGTAATATAATTACAAACATCATGTACCATATGATGAAAACATCCTTTTCATGATAAAATTTGATGCAGGAGCATGTGACTCAAAAGCGGAAAAATCTTTCGATTTATTCCAAAAATCAAAAAGAAAATCTACAGGCAAGGAGTGGGATCCTTTGCATGATGTTTCTATGTTTTTTTAAGTTAAAAATTAGGAACTAGATAAGGAATAAAAGCAAGCCATCTTTTTCTAGTTAGATTTAGCATAAAGCGGGCTAGACTAGTAGTTAAAAAACAAAGAAAAACTCCAATTTGCTATGTAAGTCTACTTTTGTAATAATGCAACTATTGATATGAATAAAAAGAGAAATTGGCGGCCATGCTGGGCAGAGGAGGCGAGATCAAGACTTTGATGAAGAACTTTCTCTCATGGAATGACAACAGAGTTATGTAACAAATTGTATGGGAAAAGTACTGAATTCGTTGAATAGAATCCACCAGCTCCACAAATTAGAGAAGGATTTTAAATTAGTTTGCATGTTGTGTTGTGTATGGCACTATTGAGATTGGAACTGTGTATTCTCCAAGCGGCTAGGGGCAGTGTATAGGCGTGGATTATTAATAGTTAAACTGCATATAATCGCTGTGTATTGTTTGTATGGACAACACAATTTTAATTGATTTCTTTGGGATCGATTTTAGGACTATTGTGTAATTTCCTTTGTACATTGAGAACTGTGTGTATAACCTGCTGGCTACGCGCACTGGCCATAGGTCTCATGATTGTGTGGCTACGTGGAGCGATCCTGTTTCCTTTTAACCTACTGTGCGCATAGACTTGTGATTAATTGTCAACATACCTCTGTAGAGGCAGATGAATTATGATATGGTGAGATTCTGAATTATATGCACAATGCTTTGTACATTGAGATAGCTGGGCGCATATTTACATATCTTACATTTATTGTTAATTGTGTATATTGTTGTGCATCCATATATCGCCCATGGATTATATTGCTGCGGCTAGATTATAAAATTATCATTATAATGTGATGTGCACATATGTATATGCTGTGTGCGTGGTAGCACAGAAGGTTTCTATATTCCTCATCCATAGCTGTGCGTGCAGAGGAAACTGATTCCAATCTGATTTAAGGGGAGAGACTTGTGAATTTTACAAAGGAATGAAATTATTAATTTAATGACTGATGATCTCGAAGGCTATACAAGGGAGAGAGAGGCACATATTGAAGATATTTCAATCAAATTGGGGAGACTGCCATTAGAGCCAACAACCTCGCCCTCATTAGTGGTATCAGAGCCAACAACTGACATAGAATTGAATCTCAGGAGCAGGAGAAGGATGGCTTTCAGAGTTGGAAGAGGACGAGGATGTGGTGGAAGAGGACGGCCTGTTGCAAACGCTGAAATAATGGAAAGCATAGAAGAGTTGCGAGCTAGATTGGATGCATTAACCTCAGACAGGAACATAGATGATGGAGATGTGAGTGAGCCCGAAGTTGAAGCTATAGAGGAGGAAGGTGTACAGGTTACTCCTGAGATGAGGTTCTTTCAGTCAGTGTTGAAATCCACAGCTAAGCCATGGAACCAATTAGTGTTGATCTACCAAGGAGGACTGAATCCAGAAGAATTGATCAACTAGATTAATAGCATGGAGAAATTCTTCGATTATGAAGAAACGAAAGATGAGAAGAAGGTAAAGTTTGTTGTCACCAAATTAAAAGGCCATGCAGCACTCTGGAGGGATGGTGTGCAGGCGGAAAGGAAGAGACTGGGTAAGCTGCCAATCAAGAATTGGAGCAGAATGGTCGCAAAGTTAAAAGGTAAATTTTTGTCGAGTAATTATCAGTAAACATTGTTTATACAAATGAAAAATCTTAGGCAGAGAGCTTTAACAGTGAAGGAATATACAAAAGAGTTCTATAAGGTGAGCATAAGAGCTGGAGAAGCCTAAGATACAGATGAGAAGGTAGCTAGATATATGAATGGCCTCAGGATGGACATTCAGGATGAGATAAGTTTACTGTCTCCTAAAACAGTAGAGGAAGCTTATTAGATAACGCTGAAAGCTGAGGAAAAACTCATAAGCAAGCAGTCTGTTAGAGGGAGAGGGACTTTCAGAGGAAAAGAAAGTCAAGGTGGTAGTGGAAGATCTACAGCACCTGCAGAAGGAGCTAGTAGTAGCTCAACCCAGCATGCACCCACAGGAGGTGATGCAAGAGGCAGAGGGAGTTTTTCTAGAGAAAGAGGAGGCAGAGGAGGAGGTAGAGAAATAAGATGTTACAGATGCAATAAGATGGGACATAGAGCCTTTGAGTGCCCAGAGAATGCAGAAATAAAGCAGAGGAATGCAATTGTTACTCCAGTTGAGGAAGAGGCACCAATGGCAGCAGTAATAGAAGAAGTAAATACACTAGAAAGAGGAGAGTCTCTGGTACTTAATAAAGTTTTACTTAAGCCAGCAAAGGAGATGGCTGAACCGCCAAAAAGGAAGGCTTTATTCAGGACACTGTGTAAAGTCCAAGGAAAATGTTGCCAGATGATCATTGATAGTGCCAACACTGATAATTTTGTTTCTACAAAAGTAGTGGAGAAATTGAAGCTAAGTACAATGAAGCATCCAACACCTTATAAAGTGTCATGGCTGAAAAAGGGACATCAACTGCTAGTAAGTGAACAGTGTGAAGTGGAATTTCAAGTGGGCAAGTATAAAGATAAAATTGTTTGTGATGTGACGCCTATGGACGTGTGTCAAATATTACTTGGAAAACCTTGGCAATATGATAGGGCAGCCATGCATGATGGAAGGATAAACACCTACAAGTTTGGAAAGGATGGTGTCAATCATACATTGTTGCCTTTGCAGGAAGAAGATGTACCGAGACAGAAGATTGATTCAAAAACTCTGTTATTTGGAGGAAAGGAATACTTCGAGCAGATGATGGATGTACAAAAGGTTGTTCAAATCAATGATGAGATAGCAAGATCTCAGAAAGAGATGAATACGAAGGAGTCTAATCAGGATGTTGAAAGAGAAAGACCACCTGATGATTGGTCAAGCACTAGTGAAGGTATGGAAAGTTGTGTGAAGTTTCCAAAATCGACTCCTAATGAAGTTATTGAATTGTACAGGAAACTAGATCTTCAGAGAAGAGAACTGGAGAGACAGAGGACTTATCCACAGGTTAATTTTTTGAGGAGACAAGGCAGGGAAGTTTTCATGAAGGATAGTCATGAAGCAGAAGAAGGTAAGAAGACGAGACTAGCTGACAGTCTCATGGTGAATACAAATTAGCATACTGAAATATTGCCAGAGAAAGCTGAGGAGAAAGCTAGTGAAGATTTTTTGAGTCCTGAAAAAGACTTGGAGCTGTAGAAAAAGAAATTGGTGACTGAATTGACAAATGAGACCAATGGGTCTTGTGATTTTAATGCTGACAATTTGATTGTGTTTACAGGTGATGAGCCAAAGCATGTTGCAGAGGGACAGGAAGCTTGGGAGGTAGCAACATCTATGGTGGTAGCGGCAACAACATCTATGGTAATAGATGAATTAATAGAAATTGGGAACAACAATAGTAAGCTGGACATAGAAATTGAAACAAATATGGCAGCTGATGATGCAGCAATCCAAATGGAGGAAAATGGAAATGGTAGCAAGAAAGATCAATCAGAACTTGAACCTGATTGACAGGAAGAAGAAAATGGAGGAAAGGACAACAGAAATGCAGCAGCAGCAAAGGAATAAAGCATTTGGACGGCTGCAGAACAAAGTATGGGATCCAGGAAGATCAAGACCACCAACCACATGATCAGGAGACCATGAATTTTTCTACCTTGGGAGTCTGATGCAGAAGCATGTGACTTACAAGGGGAAAAATCTTTTGATTTATTCCAAAAATCAAAAAGAAAATCTACAGGCAAGGAGTGGGATCCTTTGCCTGCTGTTTCTATGTTTTGTTTAAGTTAAAAATTAGGAACTAGATAAGGAATAAAAGCATGCCATCTTTTTCTAGTTAGATTTAGCATAAAGTGGGCTAGACTAACTGTTAAAAAACAAAGAAAAGCTCCAATTTGCTATGTAAGTCTACTTTTGTAATAATGCAACTATTGATATGAATAAAAAGAGAAACTAGCCGCCATGCTGGGCAGAGGAGGCGAGATCAAGACTTTGATGAAGAACTTTCTCTCATGGAATGACACCAGAGTTATGTAATAAATTGTATGGGAAAAGTACTGAATTTGTTGAATAGAATCCACCAGCTCCACGAATTAGAGAAGGATTTTAAATTAGTTTGCATGATGTTCTGTGTATGGCGCTATTAAGTTTGGGACTGTGTATTCTCCAAGCAGCTAGGGGCAGTGTATAGGCGTGGAATATTAATAGTTAAACTGCATATAATCATTGTGTATTGTTTGTATGGACAACGTAATTTAATTGATTGCTTTGGGATTGATTTTAGGATTGTTGCGTAATTTCCTTTGTAAATTGAGAGTCGTGTGTATAACCTGCTAGCTGCACGCACTGACCATAGGTCTCATGATTGTGTGGCTACGTGGAGTGATCCTGTTTCCTTTTAACTTATTGTGCGCATATACTTATGATTAATTGTCAACATACCTATGTAGAGGTGGATGAATTATGATATGGTGCGATTGTGAATTATATGCAGAATGATTTGTACATTGAGATAGCTAGGCGCGTATTTACATATCTTACATTGATTGTTAATTGTGTATATTGGTGTGCGCACATCCATATATCGCCCATGGATTATATTGCTGCGGCTAGATTATAAAATTCTCATTATAATGTGATGTGCGCATATGTATATGATGTGTGCGTGGTAGCAAGGAAGGTTTCTATATTCCTCATCCATAGCTGTGCGTGCGGAGGAAACTCATTCCAATCTGATTTAAGGGGAGAGACTTGTGAATTTTACAAAGGAATGAAATTATTAATTTAATGACTGATGATCTCGAAGGCTATACAAGGGAGAGAGAGGCAGATATTGAAGATATTTCAATCAAATTGGGGAGATTGTCATTAGAGCCAGCAACCTCGCCATCAAAATTTATTGAGATGAAGTATTTTGTGTCTATGATTAATCAATGAATGTTATATGTTAATGAATTATTGTTGCATGTATCTTTATGTACAAAACCACATATGTTTCTTTATGAATCTTAATTCTAGTGTTTATGCGTGAACCTTGATGTTTTTCTTTCGACTATTTTCTAATGGGTAGACCACATATTTGGGAATTGAGAGTGTGTGAGGGGGAATGGGGAGGGGTTGTTGGGTGAAAAATATGATGGATTAATGGACCAACATTTAATAGTCAATCCAAGGTCCATGGACATTGAGGCACAACAACACAAATACAAGAGTAAGACTTCATAGACCTCTAAAAGAAAACATAATTTTTCTAGAGAGTACTCACACCTTGAGTTCCCGAATCCTTGTCTAATAGTGCACTCAAAAACATTCATTAGAAATAAAACCCTAACGGTTGCAAACACTAGTATTGTAATCTTCCAACAATTGTAAACAAATAGTCTCTAATGGAAATTGGAAGAAAATACCTAACCCTAACTATAGAAAACTAAGAGGAAAACCCTCTAAACTTGAGCATGTATTTAAATGGATGTAATTATTTTCTTTAATAAGTCAAGAAGAAAAGGAAATTAAAACCTAGACCAATGATTCTTTCAAAAGAAAATAACCAAGTTTATTGTGATCTTTTGATCTATCTCATTGAAAACTACTCTATAAAAAAATTAAACATGCAAAAAAGAAAAGCCTTCTAGATTTGCTATAGTCACATGTCAACCTAGATATACATGTAATAAATGTGCTAATTATGAAAAACCAAGATTCATAAGCATAAACAACAACGTTCATATTTCTATCTAGAAACATTTTATTCAAACTTACATAAAAAATTCAATCTTCCATCAGTAAATAAAATCACTCAATTCTCGAAATAACTACTTCATGACAAAATATACAAGGGAAAGAACAATTTAGTAACCTTAAAAGCATAAACATTTTCTCATTGACTTCAATGTTTTTATTCTTTTCATGAAGCAATCCTAAACTCAACTTCTTGCAAAATTGGTGCTCTTCACAGATCTAGGGAAAACTCAATATTTTATGAACTTTTTATTTGCATCACAGACGTAATAATGGAAGCCAATTGAACTCTGTAAACAAGATTTTTTTCTTTTCAGGATGGCCTTGTTGTAATAGTCCATGATAAAAAAAAGTTGAGTTAAAGGCAAGGCCAATTTGTAGCAACAAAGTACTAAATTGTATTAAAAATCTTAAAATCAAGATCCTCCCAAAAGAATTTTGCATACAGCGTGCTCTTAAGAAAATAAAACAAACTTCATCGTTGTGATATATCTAAGCATTATAATGAAAACCATTAAAATTTTACTTTCGTCGGCACAAATTGTTTTTGTCTCAGAGCTTCAAAAATAACGCAAGACAATTTATAATGTAGCCTTATTATCACTTATATATATATATAGATGGTCAACAAATTGACCAATATATGCTCTGTGAGATGTCAGGTATATATTTCAGATTTTTACATGGAAATTGATGCCTAAAAATAAAACATTATTTTAAAATACAATCACTTTGTTCTAGCACAAATAAACCGAGAAATAGTGCTACGGTATTCTTGGGATCTGCATGGATCTAACACAATTTCTATTAAAAATTGATAGAGGACTCTACATCACGATCGATCCCATGCTCTTTTTCATTCTCAATCGATGAAACATTCTAGGTTTAAAACTTTAGATTCAAGGAACATAGCAGTGATGTCATGTTTCTCAAAGCATTCAAAATGTAGTTGCTATCATTTAAAATTCACAAGAATATATGTTGAAAATTTGCAGTTGTGATTTACCACACTTGCAATGATTTTGAGCCTAAATCCATATATATATACCATAAAGATTCGATTAAAAGAACAAAGAAAGCAATCTCACATACCACTATACTCTAGATCTAATAAAAATAATACAAATTAGCACAACAAACACTAAAATAGTGAACATAAATAACAAATATGAAACCTAGCTAAATGAATGCACAAGAAGGGGGAGAATGAGTTGGATTGGCAGGCCCATCCAACCATCCTGTGCCCCTTATATAAACACTAAATCACAGAGATGCATTTAGGCACATAAAATCAAATAATAGAACATACATTAGATTTTTGTATTGAATTAATGAGCAATCTTCTACATTATCAAAAAAAATCTTACAGCTCCATCACCCAAAAAGAAGTTACCTTGTAGTATAAACCAACATTATGAAACTATAATCATTTCCTCTTCTCCAACAAAGGGTGTTTTACACATAATACATTACAAATTTAGGTTGTAACAACTCATTTCTTCAAATTTGGACATCATTTGAAAGTTTGGATTTTTTTATTTTTTTTTCACAAATCTGCCACAAAGAACCTTTCATATCTCCTATATCATGGCATTTTTCGTAAAAAAATGTAAATATTAATTAGATTTCCATATTGAAAAAAAAGCTTATGTCCCAAAATTTTGGGATTAGACTTCATCTACACACAAATCCATGAGGAAATTGGTTGTTTGAAAACTACTACAAATTTGGAGCTGAATCATTAATTATTTTCCACAAATCCACAAGTTCTACATCCTTGTGTTTTGTCTCTCATGGTAGCACGAAATTATCACTACAAACAAAAACCATGTCTAGTTTTTTCTCGAAGTGAGCTAATATATTGATCCCCAAATGAGTGCAACCACTGTACTTGGTGCAGGAAATGAACTACACTTTAGAAACCAAGTGTTGATGCATCTAAGAACCTTGGCCCAAGTAAAATTAAATAAAAACCACCATTAATGATAATTTTGATATAAATATTATTGAAACAAAGGAAATAGATTAAATAATAAATGTTTACCTTATCATTCTCCTAGTTGAAGCTAATAGCACAACACTGGTGCAAAATGATAGTAATAATGATAGGAATTAAACAAGATCATGAGTAATCAAAGGGAAAAAATTGTATTAATTATGAAAAATTTTAAGCTTGAAACCCTCCCATGTGGATCATCTTCCATGACCTCATGCAAGAAAACCTTTGAATAGAGACTAAGGCTATACCGATAGGGCTAGGCTTTCTCTATTATATTCTTTCTATATGGTTCACCATCTGAAGGATCTAGGACATGGGCTAAAAGATTGTAGGGCTAATTGAATAAGAGCATGTAGGTAAACGTCATAGGAGGTTGACTTCCCTTTCATCAATAAGATAATAAAGACATATGACCAAATATTTAACAATGTCAAGGCTCATCTTCATTATTTTCTAACTAATTCGAGGATTGCCATAGGAATGCTAACAATGTTGTCACTGTAGCGATCATGAAATATCTAGCCACCAAAATTTCCACAAACCATCTCAAGAGAAACCCTAGTGAGTAGTTCTTCACCTCAATATCTGATGAAAACAAAGAGACCCCCTCGCTGGAAACCAATTCAGGGTCTCTTCATTTTCAATATTTTTTCAAGTCTGATCTTGGGACCTGTGGGTTATGGGCCCACGAAGCAATTTTGAGACTTCTCAGAGTCTTCTCAACATAACTGCGCAACACTTCCTACTGATCCAACCACAAGAAACTCTCGCCAGGCAGTACAACCGGAGTTTTTTTTTCCAAAACCGCCACGCCTATTTCCTCAACTTCATGAGCACAAATTTCAAAAGGCACATGCACAGCGGCCTTCTGGTGTTTCAGTATGCGAGCAGCACAACGCTGGTTAGTGTGCTTTTTCCTCATCTTCCCATGACTCTAGGTCTTCATCATCCGGAAATCCATTGGGGGCTTCATGATCTACTGTAGTGTAGCCAGACACGAATACGCTCCCAATTTGAGATGAGAGAGCTTGAACTCTTTCTCAAACACTAAATCCAGTCCAATCTGGTCACATTTTCCACGGGACAGGGTCCCAAGCACAAACTACAAACTTTTTACCATCCACGTGGACATACAAAGAAACCCTTTTCTTAAGATCGCTGGGCTTGTCCCCCAACATTGCAAGCCTGCCATGAATCTCAACTTCGTCGTTGCTGGAGTCTGCTCCGTCCTTCAATAATTCACCACCATGGACAGACATCCGAGCACCATCCAAAGGAATATAATCTGGGGTGGCGCGGACCTTCCGCAGTCTCTCGCGTTTGGCCCTAATAGCACTTACGGTCGCCTGGTCGGGAATTCCTACGTCATCTGTATCGATGCCCTTCAAACCCAAATTGTCTCTGGCGCCTCAGTCCGGTATTGTTAGCCATCCGAACACACTGAGCTCTCTAAGCAACAACCATGGCCTCCGCAAATCCGTGTTGGCCATCTCAGACACTTCTTCATGGGGTTTCAGGGAAACCTCGTCGCTATACTGATAACACCAATATGCCATGGATCCTTCATCGTTTTCGGCTTCCAGGCCTTTTTATCATAGTCGCCGTGGGCACTCGAGGTCCTGCACTCAACACGCTCGCCAATCCTCAAAACCCGCCAGTATTTGTTATACAAATATGCCATGGATTCTTCACTGTTATCAATGTCATTTACAAAATTGCCAGAGGCGCTGACAAATAAAATAAAAAAAACACACAGACATAAATTCTCAAAGACGCATTTCCATATCAACTAAAAAGACGCATTGTTATTATTTACAACTCAGAATACAATTTTAAGGCATTTCAGCCTTAACCAAGATTTCTCAGACAATTACATTTTTCCCTCTTTCACACGTTCAGGGTTTTCTCTACTCTTTCTTGCTTCTTCATTCACTCATGAATCCTTCAGTTTTTTATAACACATGCATTCAGTTTTTAACTGATTTTTCTAACTAAAATTAGTTCATTAACCGAATCTTGCTCAAGATTGCCCATGTGGTCATCCACATGTCTTCATCTTCTAATTTTCTTTCGTTGAGGTGTCCGGATGCTCCTGCATCAATATCCTCATTAGAAATAAAAGTGACATAATGTAAAATCCATGTCGTTAAAGATGGATGGAAATAGGGAAAAAGAAAGATGACCTATTGATACTTTCCCAAGGTGACCATATTACCATTAGCCAAGCTATAATTTAAGATCCGCTTGTTCAATCCAAGTGAATCATGTGCACTAAGGGTACCACTTCCATGAAAACCTACTTATTGCAAAAGATAGATATCCAAAGCATAACACCTAAAGGATCTTAAGGCTATTCTCTAAGAGATATGAACTTTATTTCTTGCCTTTGATTTTAACAATGATTTTTTAGAATGTTATCTAGGGTTTTTGAGTTTTGAGGCCAATTTCTATTTTCCATCTCTCTTACTTAGCATAGTCCAATGCGAGGAGGTTTTTTTAGTACCCCAATAGGTTTACCTTGGTGCCATACAATCATAGCCCTACTGCAAGTAGGCCTCTTCATCACCCCCACCAGTTTCCTTTTACTTCTTTGTACTTCCCTTTTTGTTTATATATCACTTGAAATATTTGAAATAATGTGCATTACTCATTGGTATATTTGAGAGTGTAAGGAAGGTAGTATGAGGGTATGTTAGATTTGCTAGGAACATAATTGTCTATTTTTATCATAGGGGTAACATCATCCACAATAAATTTAAATATCAATTATTCATTGTATAATAGAGCATATCATATAGTGGCTAAAATATCTCTTGAGTTAATCATGATTAGTTTCTCATGAAAGGTTGTTATGGTTTTATAGGAGTGGTCTACCATAGGAGGATTTTCAACAATGATTTCTAAGAGAAACTTGAAAATATTTCTTAGATGATAGCCTATTGTAGTTACTAGGCCAGAAATAGGGTTTTAAGCCTATGAATGATAAACACTAAACATAAAAATGATAATCCACCTAACTGACCCAATGGATGATCTAAGCCATGGAGAAAAAATAGCTAATCAGAGTCACTCTAAGAAATATGAGGAATTAAGAGTAAATTGCTTATGACAAGTCTCACCAAAGGAATGCATAAACAAAGAATTGATAGTTGCACCTCAGGTAATTTCAATTTCATGAGTGTTGTTGTAACAAATTTTTTTTAAAATACCATATATTTTTATACTTCCCTACCATAATTTAGAGAGAGTAAGATGTCCTTGAAGTCTATGAGTACTTCCAATGTAGCCATGTGAATAACATAATGTTAATCATACTCATACTTAGTTTTAAAGAGTAAAATTCAACACATAATAGAGTATGACAAATGAGTTGCTTTAACTAATATGGTACCAAGAGTTGTTGAATTAATGAGGGAATGAGGTGTGTTGATGATTTTTGAAACCAAGCTTCAACGGGATCCACATATCTATGATTCTGTAACTCATTAAATATTGTTGGCATGTCTTCCTTTCCTATGTTATGCAAACCCTCCACAACTTGATGACCACTCTCTTGGAGGTATAGGGGTTTTTATGAGAGGCAAAAGAGAAACCCCTCAGTATCAAGATCAATAGATTCTCTTTAGATTGAAAAGAATGTTTAAGGGAAATTCTAAGGGTTTTTCTCTTGATGGGGTTCAATAATAGATTTAGAACATGTTCTACTCATATATTGTTCATTTAATGGTATTTTCATTACATCTTCCTAGGATAAATGTTCTATTGTGATAGGGGAAGTTCTAGAATTCACTCCCTTCTCCAATCTAGAAGGTATAACATTACATTTAGTGGGAGAATTAAAAGGAAGAACAATTCTTTTAACTTATTGTGCAACCTCCTTATTTGAATTCAGCTTTAGAGAAGAGTTGGGTTTAGGGTTTGGATTACGGGTTTGTGCTAGGGTATGGATTAGGGATAGGTATAGGGTTTGGATTAGGGTTTGGTTTAGGGTTTGGACTGGAATATGGGCTAGGTTTTGGACTAGGTTGTGGATTAAGGTTTGGATTGGAGTATGGGTTGGGGTATAGATTACGATAAGTTGGCACATGTAGGTAGGACCATGAAGGATGATAACTTGAATGTGCACTCAGCGGAAATTGTATTTGTTGTTGTTGTTGTTGTTGTTCAAGTACTTGATCTTTCAAGGGAAGCTTCCCTAGACAGGAGGCTCCAAACATTTATGGAGTCCATAGGGATATGTGACTCGAGGGAGAGGGAAAAGGATAGGGCCAATGTGTTCATAACGTAGGGTATTCAATCAGAGGAGGATGATATTTTCTCTATGGAACTACAAGATTATAAATATGTTGAGGAAACTACTCAAGATAATAAGCATAGTCCTAGTGTTAAATGATGATGAGCTTTGATTTATATCTAGAAATCAATTCGATACCTAGAAATGTCCCATAAGTACTTATAGTAAACCCAAAAATGATGAGAAATGTCTTGTTGAATGAGCCTTCTCACAAATTCTCCAAAATTTTAGGCTGCTAAGTGGATGCTCTCCAAAGAAGTGATTGCTCCTACAATTGGAGAAAAATATCAACAGTGGTTCTTCAACTTTAACCTGCATTTGTTCTTCCTGTAAATCATATAATTATGAAATAAAATAACAAATAACATCATTTTTAAAAATTTCAATCAAAACACTGATTTCTGCCGGTGTAAGTTTGCCATCTCATATCTCAACAACAACATAAAAAATCCTCATTGAAAGTTTCCTCAAGGCATATTTTTTCATTATTAACAAGCTTATGCTATATTTAAACCACAACAAGTCTTGAAGGTCTATCACCAAAGTGCCTCCTTGAAAACAACGCCAAATTGTGGGTGTAGTATACGGTTGATTACTGGACCAACATTTAAGACAGAATCCAAGTTTCATGGACTTTGAGGTGTAGCACTAGAAATGCCAAATAAGCACATCACACACTTGCAAAAAAAAACCTAATTTGTCTAGAAACTACTCACACCTTCAGTTCATGAACCCTACTTTCAAGTCACGTTCCAAAGCATTCATTAGAAATAAAATTGTAACTATTGCAAACACTAGTCTTGCAATTTTCCAATAATTGTAAGAAAACCCTAACTAAAGGCATTTGGAAGAGAAACCCTAATTAAATAACAAACCCTAAATGTTGGTAATTAAAATTTAGACCCTAACTAGTGATAATCAAGGAGAAAACCCTAATAGGTGACAACTCGAAAGAAAATCCTAACTACAGAACAAAGCCGAACTATCGAAAACTAAGAGGCAAACCCTCAAAACATGAGAATCTATTTAAACAAATGTAAAAATTATCTTTAATATGTAAAAGAGAAAATGGAGTTAAAATAATGGACCATCTGTTCTCTCAAAATAAAATAACCAATTTTATTGTAATATTACAATCTATCCTATTGCAAAATACTCTGTAACAAAAATAAACATGCAAAAAAGAAAAGGCTTCTAGATTTGTTATAGTGAGATGTCAACTAAGATACACAGGTAATAAATGTGCTAATTATGTAGCATCGAGGATTATAAACATAAACCACAAAGTTCATATTTAGATATGGAAATATTCTATTCAAACTTGCATACGAAATTCAAACTAGCATGAGTAAATAAGCTTACACAATTCTCGAAATGACTACTTCGTGAGAAAAGATAAAGGAAAAGACCTCTCTGCAACCTTAAAGAATAAATTTGTTTTTATTGATTTCAATGTTTGTATTCTTGTGATGAGGCAATCCTAAACTCAACTTCTTGAAAAATTGGTTTTCTTCAAAGATGTAGGGAAAAGTCAATATTCTATGAACTTTCTACTTGGATCTTAGCCTTAGCGATGGAATCCAATTGAAATCTGGAAGCAACATTATTATTTTAGAGGACCTACCTGCTGTAATAGTGCATGATAACAAATTTCAGTTAAAGACAAGACCACTTTGTAACAACAAAGTATTAAATTGTATGCAAAAAATTTAAACTAAGATCATCTCAAAATAATTTTTCACACACAGTGCTCTTCAAAAAATAAAAGAAACTTCATGGTCATGATATCTTCAAGCATTTTAATAGAAAGCATTAAATTTGTAATTTCCTGAGCACGAATCGTTTTTGGCTTAGAGCTTCAAAAATAAATCAAGGAAATTTAAATACAACTTTATATGAATATTATATATATATTTATATATATATTATATATATAGAGAGAGAGAGAGAGAGAGAGAGAGAGAGAGAGAGAGATATCTTATATCTATTTATCTATCTACTTATATATATTATATTATTTATATATATATATTAATTATTATTATATATAATTTCCAATGCTCAACAAATTGACCAATCGAACCTCTGGCATATCTCAGATACATATGATTTCGACTTCGAAATTCATCCTTCAAAAATAAAACATTAGTTTAAAATACAACTACTTAATTCAAGCACGAATAAACCCTGTTATAATGCTCTACAATATTCTTGAGATCTCCATCGACCTAACACAGTATGTATTAGAAATTAACAAAGGACTCTATGTAACACCCTTCTCACATATTTACGCAAGGTAACTGGTCCACTAGGGTAAACATGTGACTAAGAGTTACTATGATATGATTCAACTCCCCATGTACAATTAAGGAAGCGGAATCGACACACCAAAAATGAAACTGACATTTCTCAGATGCTACACAATCCCCGGGGACTAACCAACCATTCTAGGTGCCCTACCCATGAGTTAGTTTTATTTTTGTTGAGTTAAACCCCTAGTCACTCCCATGACAAGCCCTCCAAGTGAATGAAACTCTTGCATTTCTCCCACAACAAGGCATCCATGTGAGTGCAAACATTTTCAAGCAGTTATGTGCCAACAACCTTGAATTCTAAGCCACTATTTAGGCTAGGACTCACGCCTCTGCCCAAAGCTTGATGAAATTCTTAGAAATGATAAATAATAAGAATACAAGGCCTCTAAAGAAAAAATTGAAAAAGGACATAATGAGACTCATCCTAACCATGACTTACCTTTCATCAAACACATCATAAATATGTAATGTACATGTCATATAAATACATCTAAACATAGGGAGCTCATACGAATCTAAGATTCGTAAGAAGGTTTGATGCCTTCACAGAATTGTTGAGTTATCATTTATTAGGTCATATATATTCATTAACATTTCATTTACTAATCAAAATATAATGAGATCCATAACCAATGTTTTTCATAAATCGTTCTTATAACCATCATATAACCAACAGAATAACAATGATAGAAAAAACATTAAAACCACATAATAACAAGTACATTTATACATTGAACAAAAAAGGAAAATATCTCTTATTAACACATGCAAAGGCCAACTAGGTCAAGGACTTCCACACACCACCCTACCATAGATTGAGCTAAACCAATTATTTTTTTTCGTACAATCGTCCTCGTGCCATATTCCAAGCATGGATGTTGGACTCGCAACAAAACTGACCAAGGCTTCCTCAGGCTTTACCGTATATCCTGTCAATACTTGTTAGGGATTCCTAGGCCTGAAACCCTCATATATACAACTAGGATTTACCACAAATTGTAATCATGCTAAGGGATTCCTAGGGAAAAATAAGAAACATACACTATCAGGCTTTACCAAAATCCCACCACATACCAGTCCAACGATCACTAGGCATATATAGGCATGGATTCCTCGAGATCTCTCCATCTAAACCATGAAATTTTTTTCCATCTCCACCATATAGGCTTTACCACATATCTCACCATTTACCGGTCAAGGATTCCATGGCCCAATGAGGGTACACACAACCAAGCTTTACCACAATCCCACCTTTACCTGTCGAAGGATTTTTCCTGAGACCAACCCACTCAGTTTTGAAACCATCAGGTAATCAAACTCAAACAAGTAAAAGAAACCCTAGGAGACCATGGTTATTAAGAAATGGGAAGGAATGGTTGAAAACCATTGTCACACATGGAAAAACCCATGCCAATTACAACAAGAGAACCAATAAGACACATGCATGTACCATGCATGCCAAAATTAGCAAGGAATCCATACATGAAACTCGATACCTATGAGTAATCCCACTGTAGCCACTTGATCCAACTCCTCTTTTCTTGATATTTTCTTTGCTTTGATTTCTTGTCCTTCCTTTGCCTTCCTTCCTCTAATGATAAGTGCTCCAAGAATGCTCTATGTGTGCAAGAGTATGAAAGAGTAGAGAGAATAGAGAGAGAGTTGCAAAACTGAATTGAAAAAATGTTGTGAGATGCTCCTAAAAATCCTTTTATCATTGAGGCCTATATTTTCTTCATTTTCCTATACTTACCTTCATTTTCCTCCTCACATTCAACATGTGACCTTTCACCTTCCTTTCCTCCCATGTTCCTTTATTTTCATCAATAAAATGTTAATTAAGGACTCTTTTCTTTTTCAATTCCTTTAACGTTGTCTTCTCCAATTTCCCCTTAGCCATATTAGTAAGAAACAATATCACAAAAATGTCAATTCATACCTGAATATCGTAACCCTAACCATCTCCACAAGCCAATCCATATTAGCACTATACATGTAACATGGATATTATAAGGCAATGACCATAATTATGATATGTATGACCGCAATGCACACAATAACAAGTTAACTACCATTAATGACTATCCATCACACATGCATATGACTGTACTAATCACATAGCATCTACTATTCATATAACCATAACAACAATAAAATGGTAGGAATATACATAACCATAATTTGTATAACAAATTCTAACCAACATACCTACATGCACAACATACAAAATTGTATGATGATCTGCTTTTACCCTCAGGTCTAGTTCTGCAACCTCACTCTGATGATATGAATCCCCTACTCTAGCTCAACCAAGATATTACCATCATAACATATGAACAACATCATGGTCACACAAACTACATGATGACCACCATAATGCATGTGTGACGTACCATGCATGCATAACCATAACCATCACAATGTATGTAGAAAAACGTATAAGCACTAACATGCATAATAAATGCATATACAACCAACACACATTCATGAAAAACACATCCCAACAAAAACATCATCAACTTCTACATGATGACACAATTGTAGAAATGACCATCACCATATATACATAGTAAGCATAAACCCAATCTTCATACATGCAAGACAAACAAATTCCACCCATCTAGTCAAAGGGTCGAACCATGATTTCATACAACTCCATGGTATCGAATATTACCTAAAGAGAACAAAAGCAAGACATCACCAAAGAGAAAGAAACTAGTTATGATACCACTCTCTAACACCTTCCTCCCACATTTACCCAATCTAACCTGTCCAACAAGGTAAACATGTGACAAAGAGTTACTATGATATGATTCAAATCCCCATGTAAAATTAAGCAAGTGGAATTGACACACAAAAAAATAATTGGACCTTTTTGAGGAGATAAAAGGCTTTGGGGACTAACCAACCACTCCAAGTACCCAACCCCTGAGTTATATTTCTTTTTGTTGAGATAAAACCCCACTCACTCCCATGAAATACCTCCATGAAATTGAAACTCTCCAGTCGCTCCCACAACAAGGAATCCATGTGGCTTTAGAGTTTTTCAACTAGTTTTGTGCTAGCATCCCTGAATTATGAACCACTTCTTTAGGCTGGGAGTCAGACCTCTACCCAAAAATTGATGTGATTCTCATAAATGTTAAATAACAAGAAGGAAATGCCTCTAATTCAAAACTTGAACAAGGATCTAACCAGACTCATCCTTGTTAGGAAAACTACTAAAAGGGGGGTTGAATCAATGTTTTAACAAAAATATATTTAGTTTTCTTATTTTGATTTATCTACGCCATTGTTTTGAAGTAAGCCTAGATCTATATGTGGCTTTAATGTAGACAACTAGTGTATATCCATTCCACTTAGTTTTTGAGTCAATTGTTTCTTGAACCATTATGTTATTACTTCATCAGAAATACATATACAGTAACCATGTGTAGTAAGTGTTAGCTTGAGGGGGCTTCAACCCACATTTAGAGTTAGTTATGCTAACCAAAAAATACCTACACTACCGGCTACTTCAGCAACAATATGCCTACCGCAAACTACAATCTCACTAGAGGGAGTATTGGGTGATGCTTGAACTAGGTTTCTACATCGAGAAGGCTATGTGATGTAGAAAAGAGGCATCTACTTAAATTAGGAACCTATTTGACCTTCACAAACCCTTATTTTCTGAATCACAGACTTAAAGTGATGTATACTTAGTTAGATCTATGAGCTTCTCTAAAGAGTTCTAACATGCATGAGTTACTAAACCGAGTAGATTTGAATCGTCGATATGAAATTAAAATAATATAATTGAGGACTAAATCATAACTAAGCATAAAGGCACAAAGAATATAAATAAACATAGAATGCACATATTGGGTTCAAAATTGCAGCAACCCACATACTCAGTTATGGATTTACCAAGATCTTCGTGCACTTAGCTATAGGAGCCTTCCCCTTCGGCAGAATATAGAATTACATACTCAAAATCTTACTTATCAACTATCCAGCAACAAATAAATGCCTAATGACCCCTAGATGAATCCCTTTTGTATATTTTATATTAACATTACCATTGTCCAAGAATCATTGTTGGAGTTCATTATATCATAGAAAACCCATCCCCTTATAAAATATGGGGATTTGACCCTCCTAAAATCCCCTTTGACTCTTAATGTTGTATGCACTTTGCTCCTTACATTGCGGTGACTTTAAAATATTAATAAAAATTACTCAAAACTTAGACAAACTTGGACCTCGGGGTCCCCATCCCAATAGGCCCCCAACACAAAGATGTCACTCATCACAAGTCACTCTACTGGTACATCCTCAATGCACAATTTGAGGCCTCTGAATTCTTCCTTCAATACTTGAAGCTATGTTGTGTACTACCTGACATATTTTGAAACCTCTTCGACCAACTTCTCAGTAGTTGGCCCCTCGATTTCCAATCAAATGGTTCGTTGTATGCCTTTTATTTTACTCTCAACATACTAAGAGATTTGACTTGCTTCATTACCCCAAGGCTACGTTCTTGCTGAGAGGATTAAGGCTTTTTGCTACAACTCATCTATTCGAACCTGAAGGACCTTCCCTTCGTGGAGTCTAATGAAATGATGCATAGGTGCTAAGGTTTGTGCCATTTCTATGATATCGTCAAACTGTGTTTTTTTGTCCTAGATGTCTTCTTCAATATTATGTACATGTGGGTACTCCTGCAATGTGACTCACGTCTCTATGGTGTTTTAAAAAATCTAGCTGCAATCCTTAATTGCAGTGTCTAGGAGTTCCATATTGGCCTTGATAGTAGCCTCAAGCTGCTCACAAACTTTTGGAGGCATTTCTGGTTGGAGATTCATCTCCAGATGTGCAACCTGCATCTGCATTTCAAATTTAATGCGTTCCACCTCTCCTTTGGACTCCTTCACTGCAGTTGCTAGATTTGGAGCTTCTCTTCGAAAAATGCTTTCGTCTATATGAGGAGCTGTGGTAGCACAATGCTAGTCTAAAATATGGCCTCCTCAAGCTCCTGCTTGCACGTAGTAGCTACGTATTTATCCTGCATTGGTTTCGAAGCATCCTCAACTAACTATTCATTATCACACTTATTTTCCTTAATCATGAAGAGTGCCCACTCTTCTTATATTTTTAGTTTAGTAGATACTCCCTGGTGGAGTTCATGTAAATCTTGAATGGGAAACACCACTAATTTTAGCTCTGAGTTCCTTCCATATGGCATTGTTGCCTCATCTAGCACAGTAGGAAAGTGCACCGACCCTCCCAGAAGATGCATTGTGCGGATCTCTTTGGTTACCACCAACATTGGAGGCATTGGTGTTGCATTTTTTGTTGTTGTGCTCACTTAATTCTCACTCTCATGAACCACACTCGCTTCAATCATGCTCCCTTGGACTTGTGCCTTTTTGAGGCACTGTTGGACCTATGACAGTATTGTCTTATATTGATCCTCGATGTGTTCCCACATATTCATAGTGAGATAATGTAGAGTGTCCCGAATCTCATTGATGTCCCCCTTAGTGAGGACAATCGATTCAATACTGGAGGTCCTGTCAGACTTCTACTTCTTCCACACCTCTGGCGATGGATTTCCTTCTCTTCCTAATTATGAAGGGAGATTCAATGTCTTCTATCTCCTTCAAAGGGTCTTCTCTACCCTACTATCGTTCCTCTATGTCTGGCTCTTCTTCATCCACACGCTCTGGCTCTTGCACGGTATTCTTCCCAAGGTCCACAGTGAACTTTTGAGGTACATTCTTGAGCTCTTCCTTCATCATTCCTGCTGTTTTTCTGGTCCTGCACTGGTCTCCTTTAGCTTCCATGCTAGGATCTATACACACACTTGACCAGTTAGAGACTAGAGAAAAAATGTGATGTACACATGCACCATTTAAATTCTAGAGATCGATGTATATCCTTATCACCTTTTGTTTTATTTTCCTAGACCACCATCAGACTTACCCATTCTAATTTTTCCACTGGCTCCATTATAACTGCCATGAGCATCTTATCCACCTCTTCTCATACCTTTTCCTTATACTTGGGCTTCAGTCGATATGGGCACTACTTAATTGGCTTCACGTCTAGTTTTAAATTAATCTTCATCACACAAAAATCACCTACTATGCTGTTCAATTTAGACAATTTTGTTGGAAGTAACTCCTGATACGCATGCGATAATTTGGAATCCTTACCAATCGTGTATTCATCCCAATAGTCACTAATCTGCATGAACTTTGGTTCTTATTCTGAGCCAATATTTACTTATTCTGTCTTTACCCACTGTGAGATATCGGGGTTATTTACATCGGGTCCTACTACTTCACGTAGTGCTTTTAACTCAGGAATGTTAATATTTAGTCAATCCTCATCACCTTCTTTCATAGTAACATTGTAACATTATAGTGCATGTTGTAGATGTGCAGTCTAGTCAAGCTACATCCAAGTATTGGTGTTCACAAGATTTCTTCCTTAATCACCTGAAGTGCCCCATTAATGCATTCAAACCCATCTTCAAAGTTGAATGTAAGAGGAAAACTCTCCTTCATTTCATCCAAATTAGCACTCCCATGTTGCAAATCCATCTCCAAATACCAGTTTGTTGGTATAATGTCTAAGGTATGAACAAATATATGTACCCATTCCGATTGAGGTACCTCTCCCCAAGCCTTATTCCATTGAGCTACAGTCATTGTTACTTGTGTACTTCTCACTGAGCCATGTTGTTGTAGAGCCAAACCTTAATCTCATCAGTCTATGATACTCCTTCCAATCAGCAATATTATCCTTGTGGGTTCCCCACCATCTTGTAGCCATAGCTCTTAAAGTCAAATATGGAGCCTGGAATCTATGCTCCTCTGGTATGTATCTTTCAAAATGGTCAACAAAAGTATTAATATTATCTAGCCCACCATAATAAGGTAATTTACATACCTCAGTTGATATACAACATAAAGACTTTGTAAGCATATTGCATCGTAGTGTAGAGACCTCATGCAACTGATTTTTCCAGTACTCTAGTTCTTCATCTAAGTCTTATTGGCACAAACTATCCTTTTCCCAATTGATACATCCATCAACAGTGCGATTAATTCATTCTTCATCTTGCACACTGATCTTATATAAGTGATCAATGTCTTTGTCATCATAGTCATCACAGATTGGTTCTGTGTATCATGCACCTTCAACTGGATCCAATGGAACAACTACTCGAAGGCCATTCTTTTCAAATACCATGCTTCACTTCTTCAAATTAATAATAGCATTCATGTAAAAATCCCAATAAATCCTGAGCAATTCTTGGTATCGATTACTGTCATCTATTATTTCAATAACTTCAAAATCTATGAGCCTGCTAGCTCCTTCAATATCTACAACCACTCCATGTAGGTGACACATCAGAATTACCTTTGGTTGGTTTTCCATGCATAACTAGATTGGAGACTACTGAAAATTAGTTTTCCTCATATGTTCTTAAGTCTATTTTTACATTACATCAGCTCAGATCCCAAGTCTAGAATTATCTGGTCCATATTAGAATCACCAATTTGTGTTGTCAATTGCATTTCCCTACTAGTCCTCTTCTTGCTTGAATTCAACTTATTGACTGCGCCCTATTCTGGTAATGACATGCCTTTGCTAGCGCATTTATCTACCAATTCTTGGATTCCTTCCACTCCATTCTTATCCCTCAACAACTTCATGCATGTATGCAGAAATAATTTTAGAACTGTGGGATCTGATTTCTCCATCATAGTACTTTCTTCAAATTTCTCTCTTTGCGGGATTATTAGCTTGTGATTTTTACACATAGAAGCACATGGATCAATAAAAATTTTAGTTTCCTCCGTAAATGTATCCTTTTCCCTATGTAATTTAAATCCAACATTATTTTCACCATCATGCAAACCCATGTATCCGATTTTCATTCTACATTCTCTTCATTAGTGGATATACCACTTTGCATTATTATATTAGGACCAAGATTGTCTTCGTGTGGCTCGGATATCATCATTTGAATGTTATGTGTCAGCTATTGGTTCTTATTTTCTTGCATATTTTCTATTAATATAAGAGATTCTTCTATAACATGATCAACTTGTTTACAATTTTCACAAGAAGGATGACTTGGATTTTGAAAATTGTGTGTAAAATGTCCTAGTTCTCCACCATTTTAGTAGATGATCTGGCCCTAACCTCTTCTAACCCCTCCTCCTCATCCTATTCCATGTCTTTGGAATCCTCTGCTAGCCCTAGGTGAGACTTGATCGTTCTGTGCATGGGTTTTAGACTACATCCTTTACATCGTGGTACTAATTATCATCAAGTCAAATCTTCGACAATCTCATTCATCATGTCCAACTGATTTACAAAATGTGAAGAAGAGATACTTTGGTGATTGTGAAAACTTTTGTAATAGATAAATTTTTTTTGTCTAATCCATTCCTGGTACTTGGGAAATAGTACACCAGACTTTTCAAGTAGTTCTTGATCAAGTAGGAGATTCTAGTTTCAATAGTTTTGGACCTCCCACAGCTATATAATCTCGATACATAGGACACTGATTCGTATAATGGCCTACATCCTTGCACTTCATGCACCAAAATTTAGGGCATAGTCCTACCTGAACCTACTTTCCCTTCTTTAGATCCTGCAATTCCATAATAAGGCTTGCTAACTATGACTAGATTTGTTAGCCTCCTATTTCTGTATCATGGATCGGTGAAACCTCCAGCTTCATCGCAATCTCTAATTCTTCGACTTGAGATCCAATCTTTTGTTAAGACAAGTTTAGTATTAAATGTGACCATACAAAAGAGTATCATGATTTAAATGTGAATATTAAATTGTCTCCGTAAGCACTTCAACCTCTAATCCATATGCCAAACGGACTTGTTGGATGTCTACTTGATATCCTTTATTTCAGTGACACAACAAGCTTCTGATTTTGGCTTTCTAAATTATATGTTCATCGCACTCTTTGTCTTGACCAATGTAGCATTTGGGTTGTTTGTACTATATTTGATATACCGTGAAAGCACTCTATCTTGTAGAGTTGTAACTAGTTGCATGTTCTTCATGTCATTATCAATGATCTGTTATGCCTTCCACATAGCCTCGGATATGAACCAGAATTGATCAGGATCCTCTACTCCCTGACCCTTGAATATAGGAGTTTTCATTGTATTTTGTAGATTAAATAATGAACGAGGAGGTGGAGGTGTAGATGTATGAGGTGTCGATGAAGGTGGAGATGTGGTGGATTGATGTGGATTCCTAAAAGTGTCTGCACCTTCTGCCTTGGTGCACGTTCTGCTTGCTGTCTAATTCACCCAACAAGGGATTGGACATGCCTTCAGTGTATTTGTCCCAATCAGATGTGAATCTCTTTCTACTTCACGCAGATCCAGTCTAGCCTCTTTTAAACATCAATTCAAATACATAACATCATGTTCAGACAACAACATGTTAATCCAAGTTTTTAGTGATATCAGGTACTTACCTCTTGGACCCTTAAAGAATTGGTTTTCAACTTTCCTATAAGATAGAAATGTTTCGATTGAAATTTCAGTGATGAAACCACCCAAAATACTATCAATCCAATAGTCCACATCCATTATGACCTTATAATCAGATTCTTCACGCTTCTTGATCAGTTCAGGACTCCACATAATAGGATCACCGTGCTTCCAGATAGGTTCATTATCTGCTAGATCAAACAACCATTCATGTAAATCACAAGGGAATAACGAAAATAAAATTTTGTGTCGTTCTTTGTAGAGATATCTTTGTAAGAAACTTTCATTGGACCAACGCAGATTTTGATTTTATTGACCTGAAAACTCATGCAACTTATGATCTATCCACTTCTTGATTTCGTTCCTATTTGGTATCCACGGATGGCACATCACATATCCCTCAAATAGATCTTGGTCCTCACAGCAAAACCATTTGTTTGCTTGAGGGGGATTGCACCCAGGTTTAGAGTTAGCTTCACTAACCAACAAAACCCTACACCGCCGGCCATTTTGGCAACAATTTGCTTAGCAAAGACTACAATCTCACCTGAGGCAGTATTGCGGGATGCTAGAACTAGGTTCCTATATCCAAGAGGCTATGTGACGTGTAGTGAGGCATATCCTTAAACTAGGTCCCTATCTGGCCTTCACGAACACTTACCTTCCAAATCACAAACTTAAAGTGATTTCTACTTAATTAGATATACGAGCTTCACTTAAGTGTTCTAACATGCATGAGTTATTAAACTAGGTATATCTGAATCTTCATGATGAAATTAAAAAAAAATAACTGAGGACTGAATCATAATTGAGCATAAAGATACAGAGCATATAAATAAGCACAAAATACACATATTGCCTTCAAAATTCCTTTATTAATTTATATTTTCAATACATACACATCTTCTGACGCTGTGCACAGAGCTACAGGGGCCCACACACTAAATTGCAGACTTACCAAGGTCTCCCTTCACTTAGATGTAGGAGCATTCACCTTCGGTAGAATATAGAATTACAGACTCAAAATATTACTTATCAACTATCCATCAACATAGAAGTATCTAATGACTCCTAGATGACTCCCGTTTATATATTTTACAATGCATTACCATGGTCTATGAACCATGGGAGAAGTTCTTTGTATCATCAAAACAACCCATGAATTTACAAAATAAGGGGCTTTGACCCTCATACAATCTCCTTTAACTCTTAACGTTTTGCGTGTTCTGCACCTTAAATTGTAGAGACTTTACAATTGTACAAAATGCTACTCAAAACTTAGACAAACTTGGACATGGGGGTCTCCATCCCAATAGTAAGAACATAATAAATCATCACACATAAGGAACACCTATGAACCCCATGCTTTTTAGGTGGAAACCCAATGTGGGAAAAAACCATAATTGTTTTTTTCTTTGTCTTCTTTTTATTATGATGAAATAATTCTTAAAATGTTGTACTGGCACTCATACCAGCACGTATACACACACCTACAAAAGGATACACCCTTCTATCATTTTCCAGCACCCACTAGAAGGGAAATCCAACCCCTTGATCAAATTTACCATCTACCACTAGTAGGAAGCCTCAACTT
The DNA here is from genome assembly GCA_000404065.3 of Pinus taeda. NCBI lineage: Eukaryota > Viridiplantae > Streptophyta > Pinopsida > Pinales > Pinaceae > Pinus > Pinus taeda. The sequence goes on along the minus strand of APFE030698255.1, from coordinate 31,893 downwards.
CCTCACTAAAGGCTCTAACCCTCAACACTTTTGTGGACCATGTTTCATAATTTTCATACTAGATCCATGTGAACCAAAAGATCAAAAATGTAGGTCATGTTTCATCAAATTTTCAGACTAGAGCCACTACCATCATTTAAGCCCAATACAAAATATTAAAAGTAAAATTGATGAGTGCAATAAATCACTCAATCATTGAACCAACTTAATTAACCAATCACTAAACCAGCTAAAGACCATGATCAATAAAATGTCAATATATATATATATATATATATATATATATATTATATATATATAATATATGTGCTACTTTAGTTTAGAAAATATGCATGTATATACAACCTCTTTGAAGTGTATGTGTGTATAGATCTCAAAACACTGAACCTTGAAATTGAAACACTATCATTCTGAGAAAACACTATGTTACATAATGAAGCTATGAATCGTTCTAAAATAATCACAAAACCATAGTAGATCTTTAATTAGATACAACTAGCAACATCATCATTCTTCAATCAATCAATTCAACTTTACTCATCATTGTTAAACCCATATCATAAAGTAAGACTTCATTGACAGACAACAAAAACATAGTAAGACAGATTAGACTGATGAGACATTTGATTCAGAAAAGCCTTATCTTATATACGTTCTTTCCATAAAACATTTCTGCATGTAGAATTGCTTTTCAAGAATCAAACCCGCATACAGATCTATCCAATGTGCAAAATTGACACACGGCTTACCATCATTAAACCTATGTATGTATTTTCCTTTCAAGTTATCAAACCCACGTAGAAATATGCAACTATTGACTTATAGCTTTGTTTCACATCAAACCTTTAAAACAAGCCCATCTCTCGCCATACATAATAAAACATGCATAAGACATAATACAAAAGGTTAAATAAATTCATTATCAATGTAGTCATTTCATATCTTTTGGATATGATCCATCATCATATTCCCGAGTGCATACTTAGTTTTATATCAAACAATTCATTAGTATCTCACTACATGTACACTCGCTTCACATTTAGCTATTTATGAAATAGTCATCATTTTCACACCCAAAAACTTTGATCTAAGTCTCCTTATATAGCTTAGGCCTTATCAATTCCATAGGTCAAACCCTTAGAAGTGCCTATGGTATTCTTATATGGGATCAAATATCAATTGTTGGGCTCAATACTATCAGTCAATAACATGGTAAAGACCCTTCATATTTATAATACCATGGTGTGGAAATTGTACGAGCCTTTTATTCTCCATACCCATGTGTGTATGTGACTTTTCTTCATAGAACCCACGTATACATATTCAAACTTCTTCTTTATCATTTTTCTATCTCTGAATTGATATTCTTTTGTCTAATATTTTCTATCACATATGTACTAGCCTTAATTACCATATATCTACCATCATGTAGAGATGTTTATTAAGTAGGTTTCCATCAAAGACATCACATTTTTCATAATTCCAACAATGTCCCCCTTTATACTTGATGGCAACCACCTTGATGTTTTGTCACCACCATCCACCATGCTTCTCTGCCCCTTTAACATCAAGGGAAAATGGGCTAACCAATGATGAATAAAGGCTTCTTTCCCTTTTTTTCCATGAGTGTTATAGACTTGATTTGTTGAGTATGTATACTGCATATCGATCATGCTCCCCCTTAGTACAGGCTAAAGCTTCTGAAATATTTACAATGAAGTACATGACTCTATGACTCAACTGAATATGACGTTTCCTATCACCAACGACACAAAATTACATCAATAAACAAATCACAGTGGGGTTACTTATTTGACAGAGTTATTACATCAACCACCTAAAATGGGATTACATTAATAATTTATTTGACTGAAATAGTTAAAACATGACTGAATGTTACAATTATTACACCATAGGTCTCTACATGAACTTTACATCAAGAGACATATATGAGATTTATAACCAACACCAAAGAGACCTTAAAGAGTGAGATACAAATAGAAGCAACTATATGAGTAACTTTAGTACCATACGAATCAATACATTTTCAAGTAAACACAATGCTAGAAATGCAAATGACTTTCTTGAACTACAAGCAAGATTAGCAAACTATAGTCAAGCAATTGCAGAACCAGCAAGCAAAATTAGAGCTAGTTTCGTCATCATAGTAAAAGGTACATGACTATTTAACTAGAAACTCATGTATATATGTGATTTCTATTCATAGGATCCACGTACATAAAGTAAAGTACTGAAAATCCACAACTATGGCTCCCCCTGACACTGTAACATCTGATCATGTTGATTTTCACTATACGAGATGCACTGTTAGTAATAAAAGAATGGATATCAAAAGAAACCATGAGAATCATCACCAAGACAGCATATACATTTCTCCCCCTAAACTTGAAGAATTAATAGAGTCATGAAGCAAGGACCATTCTTAATTTATGTCTAAGATATTCAAATGAATCATGTGGAAGTGGTTTTGTAAATATGTCAGCAGCTTTCTCCTTTGAGAAAACATATTCCAGTTTGACCTTTTATTCAAGCACCTATTCTGTTATAAAATGATATTTAATTGGAATATGTTTGGCCTTGGTGTGCATAACAATATTTTTTGAAATGCTAATGGCACTTCTATTATCACATAGAATGGAAATGGGTGGAGAACAATTGATTTGAATATCTTGCAATGTTTGCATCATCAAGAAAAGTTGTGTACAACAATATGAAACAACAAAATATTATGCTTCTACGGTAGATAAAGCAATTGAGCTTAGTTTTCTTGCTAAACCATGGTAGCAAGTGGGGCCAAATATAGAATGATCCTCCACTAGTGTTTTTTCTACATCAACATTTCCTGGCCAATCTGCATCTATATAGGCATGAAGAGTAAGATCTGCATATTTGGGATACCATAAACCAAAGTATTGAGTGCTTTGTAGATATTTTAATATTATCTTAACTTCCTAAATATGATTTTCTTTTCGATTAGATTTGAATCATCGAATAATCCCAATTTCATGCATGATAGCTGGTCTCATTCACGTAATATAAACTGAGACTTCTGATCATGGATGTATATTCTTGTTGGTTTACTATGGGAGAATCATCATGCAAACTCAGACTACATCCTATCATCATTAGTGCGCATACTGGTTTGCAGTCTTCCATTCCATATTTCTTCAGAATCTACTTAAGGTACTTTGTTTGTGAGAGAAAGAGGTCATTGTATTCTTGTTGTACTTGTAAACCAAGAAAGTATGTTAGTTCACCAAGTAAAGACATTTCAAATTCTTATTTCATGATAGAATGAAGCCATTGATTCATGGATTCTTCATTGCCACCAAAGATGATGTCATCCACGAAAACAACAACAATTAAATGTTTACAATCGTCCACCTTTATATATAAGTTGCTATATGTAAACCCCTTAGTGAAGCCTTGTTGTTGAAGATACATGTGAAGGAGATAATACCATGCACAAGCAGCTTGTTTTAGCTAATATAATGCCTTCTTGAGTTTGAAAACAAGTTCTTTATCATTTCCTAGAATGAAACCTTCAGCTTGTTCAATATAGACTTCTTCTTCTAGGTTCCCATTTAAAAGTACATATTCAACATCCATTTGATAGACTTTAAAATGATGAAAGCTTGAAAAGGCAAGAAACATTCTTATGGCTTCAAGTATGGCTATAGGTGCAAGTGTTTCTTTAAAGAATTTTCCTCCTTATTGAGCATAGCCTTTGCAAGTGAGTCTTGATTTATTTATAATTACTTCTCCATTCTGATTCAATTTATTTTTGAATACCCATTTTTTTCCAATAACATTATTATCATGAGGTCTAGGTAATAATTCTCGTGGATGATTTTTTTCTATTTGGTCAAGTTCTTCATTCATAGCCTTAACCCAAAATTCATCTTTGCTTGCTTGATTTACACTTTGTGGTTCAATTATGGATGTTAATGCCAGATAACTAGGAGTTCCAACAAGGGCTCTTCTATTTTGTATTCCAACTTCCTTTTCACCTACAATTTGTGATTTTGGATGACTTTTATAAAAATACCTAGATGGAGTCTTTTCTAGTGCTTTGGTATTGTTAATTCCTTCTTCTGATGCTTCACTGATTTATTCGCTTACATCTGTTTTCCTTGTTGTGGAAATAGATTCATCATTTGCTAGTGTTTCTCTTTTTGAACTTGTGCATGCTTCATCGATTACAACATTAATACAGTCAACAATCTTTCGAAGTTTTTTATTGTAGAATTTGTTTCCTTTAATTCTAGAGGAGTAACCAAGTAGAATTCATTCATCTGCTCTAGCTTCAAACTTGCCAAGATTATCATTATCATTCTTTATGTAACATTTTCTTCCAAATACTCTAAATTTCTTGACAATGGAGGCATACCGAGTGAAAGGTCCTGAAGAGTTTTATCATTATTTACATGGATATGATCATTTTTTGGAATAGCTACCACTGCATGTGCTGCTTCGCACCATAAGGTATGAGGTGTCCTAGACTCATCAAGAATTGCACATGCCATTTGTTCAATTCTTATGTTCATTCTTTCTGCTACCCCATTTTGTTGAGGAGTCTTAGCTATAGAGAGCTACCTCTTAATTCCATGTTATTTAGAAAAGTTGAAAAAATCATCAGATATGAATTCACCTCCTCTTTCAGATTTGAAGCACTTGATTCTTAAGTCTAACCCATTCTCCATTAAATATTTGAAGACCTTCAATTTAACAAATGCTTCATATTTATGTCTTAACAAACCAATCCAAAACATTATTAAATTCATCAATAAATAGGAATAAATATTGTTCACCTTTTGGTGACTTTTTTCTCACTGCCCCACAAAAATCAGTACGAATAAGTTCAAGTGGCTTATTTGTGGAATGTTCTTTAACATTGAATTGTACCCTAGTTTTCTTACCAAATTGACATGATCTGGATATAGTATTTTATTGTAGAGAGATCACATTGGGTAAATCACGAACAAATCTTAGCTTGATTGTCTTATGTATTTGATTAAACCTTAGATATATCAATATTTTGTGCCACAACCAACTTTATTCTACTTTTCTTAAGTAAAACTATTCTAGATCACATTCCAAGACATACACATTACCTGGAGTTCTTGTTCCTTTTATTATGGTTTTCCCATATCGCGATTTCAAACCATAGAATTATTTGATTTGAAAACAACTTAATTCCTTTGGTCACACATATGGCTAAAAATTAACAAGTTATGCTTCAACCCATCAATAAACAAAACATTTTCAGGTTTAAGATTTTCTTTCGACAAAACAATTCCTTTTCCTTTAATAGTAGTAGGTGAATTACTTCCAAAGGTTACGTTCTTTTCCTTCTTTATTTCATTAAAAGACATAAACTTATATTTATCCTCTACCATGTGTTTTGAGAACCCACTAACAATGTACCACACATTTTCTTTATCTCTTGTATATAAAGCTAGAGCACAATTCTTTGATTCCATGGCCTTCTTCTTCCATACCTTAGTTTTTGTTTTCATTTGCTCATTTTGAGGCATTGATCACCCTTTCCTTCTCCATTCAGATTATTTATGCCTAGTGTTATTGGAATAAGAGAATTCAATTTCATTTTAAAGATGATAGAAGGCATTGTAAGAGTATTTTTTTACCCCAATGTAATTCTTTTTTTCTTCCTTCTCTAGTCATGAGAGTTTTGTAAGCAACACATTGAGCAGCCTTATGACCAAAATTGTGACAAGTGAAACATTGTCCATTAAAGAATAATTTTCTAGGAGTATAATACCTTCTAATGTTGTTTTCCTTTTGATTGAACCAAGCATAGTTTTCCTATGAATTATTTGGTCCTTTAATCTTTTGTTGTAGGTTGGAGTTTTCTCAACTGATTCTTTTTACTGCATTGAGATAGCTTCCTCTTTCCGTACAATACTTTATAGTCTTTGATATTTCTTCACTGTATCCAAGACCTATCTTTATAAGAGGAGAGTGTTGAACTTTGATGATTTCATCTAAGGTTTTAGATCCTTTAGAAAATCTAAGATTAAGACTTTTTTCTTTCTCAAGTTATTTCCTTAGATTTACTATTTAACGTTCTAGCTTTTCATTATGCTCTTCCTTTTCTATGATTTTTTTCTTCAAATTTTCTTCTACAATTTTAGATTCTTCTAAAAAAATATTAAGTTGAGTTATTTCTTCAATAAAAATATCCTTTTCTTCTAGGTTATCCATGAAATTATCGTTAGACTCATTACTACTTATATTTTTAAATGCCATAAGTAATTGACATTCTTTATGAAACTCACCTTCTTCACCATTTGAAAGACCATCACTATCTTCATTTGTATAAAAGCTTCTATTTTTTTTCAAATTTTCTCCTATTATTTTTGAATCTTATTTCCCTTTCCCATGATTTTATCTATAGGGACACTTAGAAGCATAATGACCAAATATACCAAAAGAAAAACATTTGAAGGGAATCTTACCTTTGAATCTTATAGTACTCACTTGGAGTTTCTTTACAAAGTTTGCTTCTTCTTCTTCTAATACATAATCTGATTCTTCCTTTTATTTTCCTTTTGTAGTAGCTTTGAATGTAGCTTCTCTAATATCTAAGGGACACACTTTTCTCATTTCACAGGCTATTAGAATCCCATGAAATTGTTCAAGAGTAAGATTCTTGATGTCCTATATTTATTCTATGGAAGAAAATGGAATTTGGGAGTTAGACACCTTAATATTTTTTCAACTAGTGATGCTTCTTTTATTTCTTCAAGATTTCTCGTAGAATTCATGATCTGATATACCTTAAGAAGGAAACTTGTGATACTTTCATCATTGTGCATTCTAAATGTTTCATCTTGAATTATAAGAGTTTGAAATTTGGCACTTTCTACCTTGATGTCACCATCATAGCTGTGGATGACCTGGTCCCATATAACCTTTGCCATATTGAGCTACATGACATTGACAAATTTTTATTCTTCCAAGCTTCCTAACAAAGAATTGGAAACCTTTGCATTGGTCTCATATTTCTTATTTTCTGCTTCATCTGTGGGAATGCAGGATGGATATTGGTATCCTCCTTCAATGACTCCCTATACATCTTCTCCAAGTGATTGTAAGTAATATTTTCTTCTTACCTTCCAGAAAACTAGATTGGTTATGTTGAACAATGGTGGCCAGATAGATGTTGTCCCCTCTTGCTTTCTCATCTTGAGAAATCTTCCTTCAAGAGATAAAGTTCTCTGAAGGAGCTTCTCTCTTACCAATTGTTAGGAGAAATACTGGGGGGTGAGTCAATATTTTAACAAAACTAGATTTAACTTTCATATTCTGATTTTTGTACGTGAATGTTCTGAAGTAAACCTACATATGTATGCAACTTTAATATAGAAAACTAGTGTATGTCCAATCAACTTAGTTTTTATTTCAATTTTATCTTGAGGTAGTATGTTAGTACTTCATCAACATTAGATATACTGTAACCATGTTCTCTAAGAATATAATAAAAGATCACACATAAGCAACACCTATGAACACCATCATTTTAATGTGGAAACCTAATGTGGGAAAAAGCCACTGTTGATGTCGTCTATGTGTTATTTTTATTATGATGAAATAATTCTTAAAATCTTGTACTGGCATGAGCTCATACCAACATGGAGGAACCCACCTACAGAAGCTGCCACCTTCTCTCATTTGCTAGCACCCATTGCAAGTGAGCTCCAACCCCTTGATCGAATTTACCAGCTACCACTGGGAGGAATCTTAGACTTCCTCACTTAAATATCCAACCCTCAACACTTTTGTGGACCACATTTCTTAATTTTCATATTGGATCCACCTGAACTAAAACATCAAATCTGATGGCTACATTTCATCAAATTTTCAGACTGAACCCATTATCATCATTTAAGCCCAATACCAAATATTAAAACTAAAACTAATCACTGCAATAAATCACTCAATCATTGAACCAACTTAATCAACCAATCACTGAAACAACCGAAGACCCCAATCAATAAAATTTCAGTATATGTATGCTACTTTAATTTTGAAAATCTATGTGTATACGTAACTTCCTTGAACCGTACGTGTGTACATATCTCAAAGCATTGAACCTCGAAACCGAATCACTTTAATTTTGAGACAAACACTGAGTTAGAACCTGAATCTCTAAATCATTATGAAATAATCACAGATCCATCATAGATCTTTAATCACATATAGCTAGAAGTATCATCATTCTTCAATCAAACAATTCAACTTTAATAGTCATTGTTAAACCCAGATCATCAAGTAATACTTCATTGATAGAAAACATAAACACAGTCAGACTAACTACACTAATCAGACGTATTATTCAACAAAAACCTAGCTTATATATGTTCTTTCCATAAAACATTTTCACGTGTATATGCGCTTTTCAAGAATCAAACATGTGTATAGATCTGTCTAAAGTGAAGAATCGACACACGACTTACTAGCATTAAACCCATGAATGTAGTTTTCTTTTAGGTTATCAAACCTATGTACAGATATGCAACTATTAACTTATAGCGTTGTTGTGCATAAGACCTTCATAACAAACCCATCTCTGGACATACACAATAAAACATGCATCAGACATAATATTATAGATCAAATCAATCCATTATCAATATAGGCATTCTGGAGCTATTGGATCAATCCATCGTCATATTCACGGGTGCATACTTAGTTTCATATCAAACAATTCATTAGTAGCCCATTACATGCACACTCTCTTCAGATATAACTATTCATGAAATATTCATCACTTGAACACCCCGACACTTTGATCTTAATCTCCTTATATATCTTGGGCCTTTTCAATAACACATCTCAAACCCTTAGTAATGTCGATAGTATTCTTAGACGAGATCAAATTTCTATTGTTGGGCTCAATACTATGGGTCAATACCAAGGTAAAGGCCCTTGGTATTTAGAATAGTATAGTTTTGAAGCTATCAACACCTTTCCTTCTTCATACTCACATGTGTACACAAATTTTCTTCATAGAACTCGCATATAGTTCTTCAAAATTCAACTTTATCATTCCTTTGACTCTGAACTAATATTCCTTTGTCCAATCTTTCTATTACATCCATAATAGCCTAAATACTCATACAGCTACCATCATGTTGGCATGCTTATTAATTTTGTTTTCATCAAAGACAACCCATTTCTCAAAATGCTAACAATCGTAACCATGAAAGGCCTTTAGTTAAAGAGATCATAAATATGTAATACACTGGTCATCTAAACACATTTGAACATAGAGAGGTCATATTTATCTTATATTTGTCAAGAATGTTTGATGCCCTCTCACAATAGCTTCATTATCATCTATTAGGTCATACATTCCTTAAAATTTCATTTACTAATCAAAACATTATCAGATTCATAACCAAATTCTGTCATAAACCATGCTTAAAAGCATCATATAACCAACATAATAATAATGTTAGCATGACCATTAAAACAACATATTAACAAGTACATTTACACATCAAACACACGAGGAAAAGAGATCTTATTAACGCATGAAGAGGGAAACCAAGTCATGGACTTCCACATACCAACCAACCATATATTGGGTTGAACCAAGTATTTCTTCCAATCGATGACCCCCGTGGCATATTTCAAACATGAATCTTTCACTCACAATGAAACTGACTAGGGTTTCATCAAAATTTACTGTATATCCTAACAATACTGGTCAAAGATTCCTAGGCACAAAACCCTCATCTATAAAACCAACATTTAACACAATCGTGCCAAGGGATTCCTAGGACCAAAAAAGAAACATACAATACTAGGCTTTACCACAATCCCACCATATACTAGTCTAGGGATCAGTAGGCCTATACAAGCATGGATGCCTCCAAATATCGCCACCTAAATCATGACAAATTTTTCCATCTCCACCCTCTAGGCTTTACCGTATACCCCACCATTTAGTGGTTGAGGATTCCTAGGCCCAACGAGGGTACACACAACTAGGCTTTACCAAAATCCCACCTTCACTCGTTGAGATATTCCTATGCATTGTGATTTTTCCTGAGACCACTCTACTCAATTTCAAAACCATCTAAAAATTCAACTCAACCAAGTAATTGAAACCCTAATACATGATGGTTATTCATAAATGGAAAGGAAAGGCTGCAAACCACTATCACTCCTAGAAAAACCAATGTTAATGATGAAAAGAAAACCAAGAATATACATGCATGTACCATGAATGCCAAAAATAGCAAAGAAATCATACATGGAACTCGATACCCGCAAGTAATCCTGTTGTAACCACTTGATCCAACTCTTCCTTAATTAATCTTTTCTTCCCTTTTCTTTCTTTTCCTTCATTTTCCTTCCTTCCTCTAATTCTATAGTGCTCCAAAAATGCTCTAAGTGTGAAATATTATCGGATAGTAGAGAGAATAGAGAGATAAATCCAAAACTGAATTTACAAAAGGTTGTGAACTGATCCTTAGAAGCATTTTATCATTGAGGCCTCTATGTTCTTCATTTTCCTCTATTTTTACTTCACTTTCCTACTCATGCAACCTGTGACCTTCCAGCATCCTTTTATCCTTTTTTCCTCTATTTTCATAAATAAAATGCCAATTAATGCCTCTTTTCCTTTTCAATGCCTTTTTCAATTTCCCCTTAGCCATATTAAACCAAATGAACACCCACTAGGATTTTTTCCCAATATTCAACTTGGAATAAGTTCCCATGACATTGGTTATTTTTTTCCTTTATTTAACTTTATTACATGGATTTTTAACTCGAGGTTGTAATATTAGAGGTCACGATGGATCCAATGTTCTTTTGCATTAACAAATGATGAAGCAATCCATGTTTAAAACTTTACATTTAAGGAATGGAGTAGTGATCTCATGTTCATCGCAACATACAAAAGAAAGTTGTTATCGTTAATAGCTACAATTTACCACACTTGCAATGATTTCGACTCTAGATCCACACACACACACACACACACACACATATAATATAGCACATGATTTCAAGTACCACAATATGCTCGATCTGATAGCAATAATATCAACTAGCACATCAGACAGTAAAATAGAAAACATCAATCAAAAAATATTGAACCTAGTGAAATGAATGCACAAGAAGGAGGAAAATGACCTGGATTGGAAAGCTCATCCGGCCAACTCATTCCTTCTATGTGAAAATCAAATCACAGATATGTAGTTAAACACATAAAATCAAATAATTCAACTGAGCACAAGATTTTTGTGTTGAATTATTACTCGGTGTTCTACATTATGAAATAACATCTGAGGGCTCCTACACCCAAAAGGAACCTACCCTGGAGTATAAACCAACATTATGAAACTAGAAGCATCTCCTCTCTTCCAACATAGGGCCTTCTATACAAAATACATTACAAATTAAGGTTGTAACAACATATTTTCTCAAATCTAAGCATGATTTGGAATTTTCAAAAGTTTCCCTCAAAGAACCTTTTGTATATTCCATAGCATGGATAATTTTGGAAATATACTCACCTAATACTCAACTTTCCATACTCGGAGAAAAACCCATGTCACAGAATTTTGAGATTTGACCTCATATGCACGAAAATTGAGGAGGAAGTTAGTTGTTCAAAAACTATTATGAATCTGCGGCTGAATTATAATCATTTTCCATAAATCCACATGTGCAACCTGTGTGCACTTTGACTGTTATGGGAAAATGAAAACATCACTACAGACAAAAACTGTGTTTGTTTTGCTTGGAAGGGCACCTATATATCGACCCCCAAATGATTACAGGAAATATACTTTGTGTGGGAAGTTAACTACAATTTAGAAATAAACTGTTGATCCATATGAGAACCTTGGCACAATTAAAATAACAAAAAACCATCATTAATAATATTTTTGTTACAAATATTATTGAAATAAAGGAAATGTACTGAAGAATAAATTATTACCTGATCATGGTCCTAGTTAAAGATAATAGCCCAACAATAGTGAAAGGTGATATAATGATTGGAATTAAAATAAATCATGAGTAATCAAAGGGAAAAAATATGTCTTAACAATGAATATTCTAAGTCCTAAAAGGGGCCATAAGGTCTTCCACCTTCATGTGGTTGGCCTTGTTTAGTAGGCAATAAATTAGGATTTAGATAATCTTGGAACAAACCTCCCTCAACACAACAAAGAAACAAGAAATTCAATGTTCAATTCCTTTTTCCTCTATCAAATCAAGGGAGGTTTTCTCCAATATCATACGACCCCAATAAATTATTCTTGAAACCAAGGAGAGTTCAATTAGGTATTGATGCAATCAAGCATTTCTAATTATTATTTAGTCATAATTTTTTTTGTCAAATTATTTTATTCTTTTATTATCTAAAACTTTTTATGCCCTATTTTCCTCTTTATTAAATGAACATTTTCTTCCAACACATGCATCTCATCAAAAGGTATAATTACATCTAGGGATTTAGGCCCAACAAGAAGTGTTTCATCCATTCTAAACCTCAAAAATGGGATGCATTGTTTAAGAATTATTTTACAATAAACAAGTTTTACAATATGAGCTTCCTTCAAAGTAGTTGATATGTCTTTGTTGGGAGAGAAAGAGCAACCACACTTGTCATACTTTTCAGGGACAATATTCAAGTATTGTTCTTTCCAATCTTCATATCTCTTTGCAACATAGAGTAATCATATAGTTTGATTTTACTACTCAAATACTGCGGCAATGTTTGTTCGAGCTATATTTGACTTCTTTGGAGAAAATGTATGCTTCTAAAGAAGATTTCTCATGGAAAATATTGTAGATTATAAATATTTATTGGCTCACTCACAGGTAAGGTCAAGGAGATTTGCAGTTGGCCACCCTAATTGAATATAAATCCATCCTTCTTTAAAACTCTTTCTAGACATGTTCTACATAACTAGAGAATATGGGAGTGATTACCCTTGTTTGGACATCCATGAATCTCCATATTAAGTCTCTATTTATGCCCCCCAAAGCACATGATAATCTATCTCAAGTTGCCTCAAAATCATAGAAATTTCTTCTTAGGGCATCCCTTAACATTATTGAATTGTAGTTGCATTTATTCAACTTCACTACAATGTTTAGTTCAATAAAAAGTGCCTGATATACAAAAGTTGAAGGAAGGTCTTGACTTAAGGATGAATCTTCAACAAAAATCTCCTCCATCCATGAAATTTATTTAGGTAAAAAAAGAATCACAAAATATGTAGTCTCATAAAACAATTTGGCATCATCCATGCCATCTCCCACACTATCCACAGAGTGATTGAGTGGCACATGATTAGAAGTATTTTGTTGCCTCATGTAATGTTTTGAAATTTCCTATAAAGTGCCCATTGCATCTAAATGAATGAGCCCATTTATTGTGAGGGGATATGAATGTGTGATTGTAAATATAAAATGTGAGATGGTTCTAAATTAAATCCTTGTTATATAACCACATATAGAAAGGATACAAGTATCCAAACTCTTTCTTCATGTATTTCAAGAGTTATGAGGGAAATTATGATTATGGAATATGTATCTCTAGAAATATATCATCCAAAACATCAGTTATCATTTTCTCTAGATTGATTAAAGCAAAATTCGTACCATAATGTTAGCATTTTGAAAATCCTGGAAAATTGTGTAATAGGCCATATATATTGTGGAATTTGATAGTAACTCAATGAGAAATTTTACATCCCACATAATTCTTGTTGCAAGATCAAATGACATGGAACATGCCAATTTATTAAGCCATCTTAATGTATGCTCAAACTCATGCCCAACCACATCATAATAGAACCCCATCTTCACCAAAATTTTCACTGCGTTTTCTCTTCATTCATGTTCATCATATGTTATGCACCATTGGTCAATAAGTACCAGAAAGGATTCATCACTTGAACTAGAGATCACCTTTTTCTATAAGTTCCCTATAGATGATTCCCCTTGTCTCCAAAATATATTTCCTGATTAGAGGTTTTTGTTCTGGACACTTTGTTCCCTTCAACTCCCCCACTATCATTGTTACATCGGTGTATTATTCCAAATACATTAATCTCTTTGCCTATGTAAGTTTGTATTTTTAATTTGGGCTCTTGATATTCAAATCCACACACACCTTTTTAGCTAATTTATGCCCAAAATGGAGTTTTAATTATATGGATTACGTTAAATTGTAAAACCCATTAATCCTTCACACAGAACTGGGCCCTCAAGATACGTTTTAACGTTAGATTCAGCAAGGCCGTATAATAATTATTTGAATCAATGGGGACATTGGTTAAAATTATAGTGGCTTTGTCTATTATAACTATGTGCATGGGAAGTGCGTACACAACCACATTGACTACGAGAGCTGACTTCAATGGTAAACTAATAAAATCATGGCCAGATAACTTTAACAATAATGGGGACTTCTTAAGGATCTTCGAAATATGATGATATGAAATATTAAGGGAAACCCTCTTAATGATTATAAACACATCTATATCATTGCTTTCAAATACATCATACTCAACCATCCAAAAAATATGAAAAAATATCATTACGTATAGAATGGAATCAACGTTGCATAATTTTAAGGTGGTTGCGTATATCCTAACATTCCACGAGAAAACATAATAAGATTGGAATTGATACTCACAAACACAACCACCACCACAAGATAACTAATTATAAAATCAAATGGATAAAAAAGAGAGAGAAGAGATGCAAACACATGAATCTTACCAACTTGTGTCCCAAAGCTATATCTGACTTTTGGGTTAGGATAACTTTGTGAGATGAAGAGTTTAAATATATTTTTTAAGTTCAAACATCATCATACACATTATGGATAAGCAGAATAATGAATTCAATGATTTCATACATTTTTTTCCATACTGTTCTTTTATTACTAGTGACATATATCAATAAAAAAAATATTCCACATTTTACTAAGAAGCATGCCATACTCTAGATTTGTGTTTGTGTTCATTTCTACAAGAATAATTTATTAATTTTGGTTCTTATTTAGAGTATGTTACTTTTTTGAGAAGTCACAAAGGGTTCAAGCTAAATGTCTAGGCCTAAATCACCTTACTCAACTCTTTTAAGAATTTACCTAAGACTCAAAATCTAAGAGAATTCAAAGTAATGGTATACATTGGCAAGTATTTATTGTTTATTCCTTTTACTACCTAGGAGCCTAATTTATTTTCCATTATTTTCTGATTATTTCCTCCACATATATGATGTATCTATTATCCTTTCGAGTTATTTTATGAAATAATAGTCTCATGAGTTACCATTTCCACGACATCTAGAATGGTATCCTTTCTACAATATTTATTGATTATTCAATTTACTACCTAGGACCCTAATTTATATTCCATCATTTTGTGAGTGTTTCCTCCACATATATGATGGATCTATTATCCTTTTGAGGTTTCTTTTGCAATAATAGTCTCACGAGTCTCTATTTCCTCGACGTCTAGAATGCTATCCTTTCTAGGCAACTTGAACAATAATGGTTTCCAAACTTGAACTAGATCCTGAACCATATGAAATTAGTTTACTTATGAAAGTACAAACATGTCCACATTTCTTAGCATTATATTGGAGCCATCAACTATATTCATTCTATGTTGACTTTTTGGAGTTCATATAATAGAAGTAGCTTGTCCTTGGCTTTTGCAGACCCTTAGTTAATCATGACTAAATTGTGTTTAGAAGTATTTCATTCAAGGTCTCAGACAAACTGACACCAAATTCGTGTATGAGAGTCCTTTTCTTGTGGGACAAATGACCCACCCTGAATAGGCATTTGATTATAAATTCTACATGCATGTACATACACTACCTTCTATGGATTTGAACCTCCAACATTTTATGGGTATGTTGTATAATTAATTGTAATATATTGATTTTGTAAAATGATAATGTGAAATAACTGTAATTTCATTATGACCTGAATTAGTTTCAGATTTATTTTCATAAGTACTCTATATTTAGAATTTAAAAATATTTATCAAATGATTTTTACCAAAAATATTTTTCAAATAAAGATTTACATGTATTTTTATTGTATTTTTTATTGTAAAATAAACATATGTATGATAAATATATAAATTTCCAAATATGATTATAACTAATTAAATTTTAAAATTGTATTAGTTTTGAAATTCTAAACTAATAAATCATATTTTTTTATATAAAGTTCATTAGATATCCAAATTTACTCTAAGAGCTATGTAACTTTAAAAAAGAATACATAAAAAAAATTTGGAAAAGAAAAGGATCAAATATATATATATATATAATATATATAAATTTTATTTGTATTTTTCAAATAGATAATATTTTGTACCAAATTATAATTCTTTGTACCAAATTATAATTATAAGTAATATGAATGATTTATTTTTAAATATTATTTATACAGTAATATTCAAGTTACAAGGAACTTATATTTGACTCTCATAATACAGAGTTGATATGAACTCATCCTATATTGAATTATTATGGTATCATTGGTTGTATTAGACCTGTATAATTAAAAATTACATGTCAATTATGACGGTTATTAAGTCAATTTGACATTTCAATTTTTAAGGGTCCTTTCATAATTGCTAATACACATTTGCAACTATATTTATGGTCCTAAGAATATCGATACCAATGCGTTTATGCTTTTACGATGTGGCTCGGTTGTTGTGAATCTCCTGTAATCCTGAGTTATCCAAGTCGTTTAATTACAATAAATATGTCAAAGGCTTAATTATTGAAGGCTCTGGCTTAATTATTGAAGGCTCTAAATATTCTGGATGTTTTTATTGCCCATGTTGTTTGCTAGTTGATCCACCTTTACTGAAGTCGAAGGCTTATCTATTCATTGATCTTGTTGATTGAATCAGCTTCAGTGAAGTCGAAGACTTGTCTGATAATGATATTCTTGACTGAACTGTGAACCATATTTACTAAAGTGGAAGGCTCATATTAATTTTTCCTTCGACTGTAATTTGAAGAGGGGATGCATTAGCACTAATAATAAGTATCGCCTTTACGTAGAGACAAAACTTATCTCTATTCCTTTTTAATATGCACTTTTTGTTTGCAAATGCAGTGATTAAATTAAAAAAGGGATATTACAAGCGAATCTCTCCAACACTCCTACCCATCATGAGTTTTTGGAACCTAAGGATCAAAAATAGTTTCCCATCACAGGGAGATGGTGGAATGGTGGGCAGGAAGAAAGATGTGTTCTACCTCTACTATTTATAAATTAAAGTGTCATTATAATTGCATGATTATAAATTAAAGTGACTTCAGGCAGGGAATTTCATTAATAGTTTTCAAATTGCTATTATAAGCATTGATTGGTTGAATTAGGTAGCTTATATGGCCTACACATTGTTATCTTTTACTTGGCTAAAGAACTATGTCAAAGCATTTAAGTGAAGGATCTATTTAAAAATGATTGTTTTAGGAATAAAATCATTGACATAATATAAATAAACTCCTCCTTTTTAAAGTGTAACCAAAGTGTTGAGATTCAATAATAACACTATAACAATCTTCAAAGATGTTGATAGAAGATGTGAGAAAGTATTAAACAATATATATACTGGGAACAAATATTTATATCATCTAACAAGAACGTAAAGCATGTAGAAGATTCTTCAATAGCTTAAATAATAATACAAATATGAATTGTCTAGAAGGAAACAATCTATATATTGAGAGGAACAAAAGAAAATGTTCATTTAGTTAACATAATTATGAATGTAACTTTTCTAGGAGATTTGAGGGAGGTTAATTCTTAGCCAAACCTCTCCCAAGATCCACTCAATATTAACTGTAAAAAATAAAAAAAGCATGTGACACAAGAGATAACTTACATATCAAACATTATAATTATAAAATGAAACCAATACTCCTTGATTAACTTTGCAACATTGGGATATTACAAAAAATATCAATATTTTTGGTCCAAGAATCAACCCTTTCCATATCAAAATTTACAATATCTATAGCCTTTACAATGTCAATCCTTACATAAATTCAATAAATAAATCCTATCCAAAATAATAACTTAAAAAGTTTGATATTCCTAAAAAAAAATTAGCCTCGTAATCTTGGACATTCTTTGACTTGTTGAATTCACTTCAAAACATGGATTTTTCATGATCATGTGCTTGGATATTTCCTACCTATCAGGGTCCTATTGAAAATTAATGATAAAATCTCAACGAGCTTAGGTACAATCTTCTCCCATTAGATCGGTAAAAGAAGCCACCTTTTTATATTCTTCATCCAATTCGGAGTACTTCACAAAGGTTGGTTTGAGTGTGAAAATATTTTGATTGCATAACATAATAATAAATCATTAGATAATTTCTCAAGAAGAGATTGACCACTTAGAGCCCCTTTTAAACTAGTAAGTTATAAATTATTATCTACACATTCATTGAGTAATTTATGATACTCTTTCCTAGATATTATTTTACCTCATGAATTTATGAATGATGGAAATCGTCTTTACTGCAAAAGATTGAATTTCCTGTTGAATTTATGCACCTAACTGTGCATGAATTTACATTTTTCTTTCATATTTCTTATCAAATTCATTTTGTTTAGAACTTTCCTAGTTTGGATGATTGAATGAGTTCTATCTGGTATTCTTCAAACTCCACCTCTTTTTAAGAGTCCAGGAATCTGATTATCTTACTAGCTTGAAGTGGTTCTTCCTTAATTGATCTAATAATTCCTCATATTCAACCATAATCTCGATTGATGTCCAAAGTTCACACATTGAAGACATAATGTCTATCCATATTCTATCTTTAGCTTGGATTAATCATTGGATGATATTATATTTACTTATATTTCATTCAATTTATTTCTTTAGAGTATTATTTTCATATAGTTGAGAAATTAAGAAGTGACCCTTTTTATTGCATGTGGCAGAGCCTTTTCCAATACTTTCTTCAAGTCATCAATCTCTCAACTTTTCATAGAAATAGATGAAGGAGCTTATAGTAATTTCTCTGAAGAATATTATTCTACTATACCTACTTGAGATAAAGAGGTTTTTATACCTTGTTTCTGATTTCTTTATTTTATAAATTATTTTACTTGAAACTCTAGCTTGTCCAATAACTTATTTTTCTCGATCATGAATGAAAGGAGAAGATCCTTCTCTTTCTTTATATATTCAATCTCTTGAGTTTGTGGATGTTCAATCACTCACAATTTGAGTTTTTTGTGAAGTGATTGTATATTTGCATTCTTATTTTTGACTAATTTCTGAACAACATTATGATAATTGGGGTCACACTTTTTCCTCTAAAGATCTCTTTGGTCTATAGGATGAATTTGTTTGTGTTAAGGAAAAACACAAAATTCTTGTAGTATTTAGCTGATTTTGTAGCTTGAGATTTTCATTATAGAAATGCTAGCTGAAATTGGTCTTTCTCAACATCCAAAGTACAAAGAAAATGGTTCTTTGTAAGAGAGCCATGCTTCCAAAATTCAGTACAAGTGATAGTTTTCAAATTTTCATTTTTATTTTTGATTTTCAAAAACTAAAATATGTTTTGATTATTAGAAGAAAACGAATAATATGTCTTTGTGACTATTAGTTCTTAATGCATAAGAGTATATACAACCTTGCTTGTCATAATAATTTTGCATGGTGTAGAATTTTTTGAAGACACTATATCAAAAATTGATTCATCCAGTTCTCTCAACTTTTGTCTCTTATAAATCATCAATCCTCCTCCCTTTGTATATAAAACCGATTGTTGAACATTTTCAAAAGGCCACTAATTTCCTTTTATTTATGCTAGGATGTACATATAACATTAGTAATAATGATCTTCTCTATTCCATGTTCCTTTAGTATATTTCGTAGAGTACCTTCTTCTGATACTTCTTTGTTGGAAAATTGTTCAATTTCTAGTTTTGATAAATTTCCATAAGGGGAAGAACCTTGTTTAACTCGTAAGGAAGATTTGCTTTTTGTAGGATCATTGCTCCAACTTTGTCCCTTTCTTAGTCCAATCCCTTGTAACAATACTTCTACTCAGTATCAACTACTCTAGTGTTTGTAATAAAATATCCAATCTGTTCCTTAAACTTGAAAAGAGTTGGTTTATTTCTTTGTAAGAAATGAACTTTATCAACACTCATTATTTTCTTTATAAAATCAAGGAAATAAATCCTTATAGGAATTACGATCCGTAAACTATGAGGAGAAAATTCACATCCATGTAATCTTATCTTTGTGAAATTATTATATAATAACTGATCTCCAAATTTTTTCTATTCACTAAATTGTAGGATGTGTTTTACCTCTAGTAAAATTCTTGGGGCTTGAGTGTCATCCAAAATATTATAGAAAACAAATAAAAATTGGTTTGCAATGTTGAAAAGGAGAACTCTTCAAAATATTTTCTGATCAATGATGCCCAACGAACTACTGAGAACAAGCTTTCATGTAAATTTTGTTTCTAAAAGTATATTTGAGGAAAATGACATGATTAATAAAAAAACGACAAACACACTAACACTGGTTGAAATTTAAATGTCTACATGGTAGTGGAATTCTTAAATTTCTCTTCCATAGTGTATGCAAGATATTTGTTAAAGTTAAAATAAAGAGAAGGGCTTTTTCCCTAAAGAGAGGGTAGATAAAAACCATAATGTTACTGGGATTTTTCCCTAAAGAGAGGGTAGGTAAAAACTATAATATTATGGCATCCATTTTTTCATCATGGGTATATCATAATAAATAGCAAAGTATAAATATTATTTTTCGAGAAATCTCTAGAAATAAGCTTCAAGGATAGAAAGGATTATTTTTTGGAATATTTGAATTCTTTGGTAAAAATGACTTTGAAAGAATTTTTCTTTCTTGAGGGATTAATTTATGAACCATATATCACATAACTTGTCTAGTAAAAGGTTTGACATGATTTGGCATGGATATGGTTTCTTGAATCAACTATGTTGTAATATAGAATAAATGGATTTATTTCATTGAAATGATTTCTCTTTAACTTGGAAATATATATTTTAGAGAATTAGACCACAAACTCATGGGAATGGTAAGAAGTGAGGGAGAATTGATTCCCAAATAGGAGATTTGTCTCTTTGGTCTTGCAACATCATGAAATCCCTTCTCAATTCATACAAATAAAATTTGCATTGCGTTTGAACAATTATTGCATGCCTATTGACTAAAGGCAATTCATCTATTTTAAGTGAAGTAAAATGGTTTGACTAAGTTTCACTAGCCTTGGTAGTTTTCTAACTCGTTAAAAAAAAGTAAAATAACTAAGAATAATGTGAAACATTACTTACGAAAATTTATGCTAGTCCACTAGTACAAATTCCTTGCTTACCTGAAAAAATTGTGCTATGTTCGACTCATGCTAATCACCTCTTCTAATAATGTAGACTAGAATTAACCTTCAAAACTATCTTGTTACGCCGTAAGGCATTTCCCTCTAAAATTAACTCCCCTAAATGTCTTTCTGTCCTAATCTTAATCGTTATATCTATCGTTAGACGATTCAACAATTCTCTGTCATCCAAAGAAAACATTAAAAAACAGTTATTAGTTAAAAAATTAATTAAACCCATCCCAGCCCGTCCGTCTACCTATCCAGTCCGTCTACCTATCGTAGTTCGAATCTACCCCACCAAACCCTCTTTCTTCTAGGCTTTCCTTGAACGAACAAGGTAAGCTCTTGTCGTTCTCAGCTTTCCTTGAACGAACAAGGTAATATCCCCCTTATTTCAGCTTCCGATAATTAGGATGAATGATGAGTTGGTTCACATTTGAAGGAATTCTCTTTTTGGTGGTCTTCGGCTTTGTTTTACAGTTCTAGGGCTCAACACCTGATTCTAACAACCAACCCATACGAAATCCCCTGGTATATAGTGACACCCAACAAGTCCTCAGTGATGCTTGGTATCTGGGAAAGTGCCCGTGAGTGGTCGATCACATTGACAATTTAATAAATTAAACAATAAAAAGTTGGGTTCTTCGTAGGCCTTTGAATTAAAAGTGGATGGATCTTATACTTGGTTAGTAATGCTGGTAGATTATAAAGGTGTCTGATGGTGGATCGCCTCACAGCTCTTGTGCTTACCCCTTTGATATTTACAGAGAAAAGTGGAGTACCGACATCTATAATACTACTACTATTACTGGCAGTATCATTTCCATTCACCAATTCGTTGACTGCATACTGAATACCTAAAATGATGTTGAGCATGTTTAGAATGCACATTCCTTCTGATATTCCTGTGGTAGGCTAGGAGTTAAATCCATATGTGCAATTGCAGTGTTTCGACAATAACATCATTACTGATGAGACTCCTACAGATGGCTATTACTTGAGATACAAATGGTGAGTCTTCTTTTACTTCAGTAGATGCAGAGGATTTTATCTATTATATGGATGGTACTTCCTATGTTGCATGTTTGCTTTCCCCCAATAAACCACCACACAACAGGCTAGAAATTTGATGTCCTACCCTTCTTTCTGCAAAAAATGTATATGTAGGCCAATAATTTGCAGTGCCCTTCCTGTCTAAGGATGGAAAAAACTACAGGAAAATGCCCATGCATCTATCAATTTTCAGTAATGCCACAAACAAAATATTGATTAGTCTTTTTCTTCTCTGGGATGGAAGCTAGCCACACATACCAATGCAAATGGTTTAGTTTTAGTAACCATCGAGCATATGGATGTGGTATTTTGTGGAAATGAGTTACCAAGTATGTGATTGCAGTAGAAGGGATAATATTGTGAGCATTTTCACCTTTTATTTCTTCTCCTCGTTGGCTTGGGAGTTGATTTTGGCAAATTACATTTCAATTCGGGATATTGGTTTCCAAAATTACCCTTTCTTGAAACGATGTTTGTTTCCTTCCCACCTCCAAAGTAAAAGATGAAACGTCGTTTATCTCTTTAAGGCCATGGCTTGCTTTATTTTCTGCCTGTATTGAGATAACACCGATTAACTAGGTACGTCGTAAGGTATTTCCCTTTGAAATGAACTCCCCTAAATGTCTTTCTTTCCTAATCTTAACCGTTAGATCTATTGTTAGATGATTCAACAATTCTCTGTCATCCAAAGAAAACATTAAAAAAGAGGTATTAGTTAAAAAATTAATTAAACCCAACCCAGCCTGTCCGTTTACCTAGCCAGTCCGTCGTGTGCTACACGAGATTTTTCTGCAGGAGGAGGGCCAGGAGGATGAGGAGGGCTACATAGGGTGGCTTTTTCTGTAGGAGGAGGAGTGCGAGGCCAGGTTTCTTGCTCTTTCTTCTATTCTATTTTTAGGGTTATCTCTTTTTTAATTGGTTTTCTTGTTTGTGTAGGGATGCAAACCAACCGGAGGGCATAGAGGTAGGATGGGTTGTATTTGGATGATGGTGTTCCCTTGAGCAGGACCTTTCTTACCTACTTTCAATCTGGTGACCCCAGCTGCATGGCTCAACATAGCTTGGCAACGGAGGGTGGAAGGTTGTAGACACTGCGAGAGAGTGGAGTCTCATCTCCTTACAATATCAACTTTGTTTAAAGGTATGACTTAATTAACTGGTTTAGCAATCCATGAAGAACTGAATAGGGTGAAAAATACTTATTCACATTCCTTTTCTCCTTGTCTTCCAAGTGAAATCCCTTTCCAACCAAAGACTACACGTCCTGTTTCATCCTGCACCATCAAGAAGGTATTTCTTTGTGGCCTAGACTGTCCCAGGTCTTACAGCTCCAGGTTACCTAAACAACTTGCCTTACCTCCTTAATTTTTCTAGAGAATCTCTCCTCCTAGAACCTGGAATTTTATTCCACAAGCCTCTCTTGACGGGCCATTTTCCATTGATACTCCAAAATTGGGAAAGATAGATTGCTCCTTTGGTGCTTCCTCTTTGTCCCCTGTTTGATCATTCTCTTAGGTCCCTTCCTACCTCTGGTGTCTTATGTGCTTTACTATTATTTGGGCATTTACATATGCATTTATTCTCCCCACCAATTTTCACTTCTCAACAAATTCCTTGGCTCTCATGACAATTCCTCCTCATGGCTTTACAATTCCTACGCAACAAGATTTCTCCCTCTTTGAGCTAGCCAGGAGCATTCTTATTAAATTTATAGCCTTGCATGGCTTTTTCCACCCTTTGAAACAATGAATTTGGGTTTAGTTTTGATCCTTTTATTCCTCCTCTATTGCAATATTAGCCAATAGGTCTACTACCACATTTCCTTATCTCTTTACATACCAGAAGCTGACCTCCTTAAACTTACTAACTGCTTCCCTTGGCCAAGTGAGTTGTACTTATGAATGCAATGCAAGATTTTTGTTTTGGTTTAAGTTTTTAAAACAAATTGTAACATTTTGCTAGAACATGATCACATGCAAACCCAGATGCATCCTCTGAATTCATGAAGTACCAGGGCCTTTGTGAAGTCACTTTGGACATCTATCAAATGAGTTTCCTTGACTGTGCGATGGAATTTTATCTTTTACGAGCTATTCCTGTCTGGAAAACACTTGCAATTCACAATAATTAGGAATTGTATACAAAAGATCATCAGCAAGGTTGGAATCACATTCTCCACATTGCATTATTCATTGTGTGAATAGGCTTAGGAATACAAAATACCATTGCATTTCTCTTGCACTACATAAGGTCCTCTTTCCATTTCTCATCCGATTTCCTTCAAGAATGTCGTACAGATAGTGTGACTCATCCACTGGTGGAGACTTCATTAAAGTACGCACCCGAAATCCGTTTTTTTGATAACTAGATATGGATAGATAAAGAAGAAAGTAGCCCATCTAGCATGAGAACTATACTTCAATAGTAATTGTCCTGCTAGCAACAATGCATGAAAATTTATAAGCCCCTATTGATGGCTTGATTAAAAAGAAAATAAATCTGGAACATAGATGCAGATGGAACATATTCAACATGTTAATCACAATAAAGATATAAGCCCCCTTATATAACATAACTACGTGCAAGGGGAGAGAAAAATCCCAATGTCCAATGTGCTGAAACACAGACTTAGAGGCTTTGGCCATTTGTAGTAAGGCCCATTCTGTAGCATGGTATGAGGCTTGTAGGAAAGTCTATTATTTTTATTTCTATTAAGGGAACCAATAACTAAGTGGATTCATAACCGCTAGGCATGGGTTTGAGTCCATTGGGCTACAATTATAAACCCTAGGTCCCATGGAGAGGCCCAGCCACACAGAACAATTAATTGTATGAATTCAAATTGAGGTGGGAACATTAACCCCGTGAGTTTCATCCTCTCAGTCTAACCCCTGGGGCCCAGAAGTCTGCTGTTTTTGAGTCACAAGCAGCTTTGAGATAATAATGACTCGTATGCTTCGAGATCTCCTTTTCTTTGGCAGAAGCTCGTCTTCTTTTTTATGCCAATGTTTGCATGCTTAGATGGTTGATTAAACTTGGCTCCCATTTGAATATACATGAATTGAAAATCCTAATTAATGACTAGAGTCATGGATGAATATTTTCTGAAGACAAAGCATTATTGAAGTTTCTCTTGATTATAGCCATACTCAAGTCATTGTTTGTATAATTTGGTGAATATATAGTATTTGGGAAAATCTCTGGTAAATGGGCTTCCACTTCATTTGTGGACTTCTAGGTTCTATATTAGACCATGCGAAAAGAGGTAGAACACCATGTAATTCTTACTTCCCAATGTCAATAATGGACATACAAGTCCCATCATCTAACATTTATTTCAGATTCAGAAAGAGCATGATGATATGTCGCTAATAAAACAATGTAAATGTATTTTTCTTCTTTGGAATTGTTTTTGTCATTCTTGGAGGCAACTAAAAGATAATGAATCGTTCTTCTATGTTCTAAATTTCTAAACTATGTATCTGTTTGTTATAACAAGTTAGCTTGCCAATTGTAGTGATGGAAACAACCACATTGCTAACTGCCAATTGCAGTGATCGAAATAGCTACATTGCTAACTCTTGGTTTTCTCAACCTGCTCCAAAAGATCATCCATGGTGCTCCATGCCAAACAATGCTATGACTCCCCATATCTCTGGGACTACAATAGATGGCTAGGTGTCAAATTTCATCCAATTTCACCCCTTTGTTTCTAGAAATTTCTTTGATTGACAAACGTACCTCATAAATAATTGAAAAAGTCAATTATATTGCATCATGGTCCATTGCACAAAGCTTTAATGCTGTCATTAATTCATCATTTTTTTCATCTGTGGAAGCATAAAATAGGAATCATAAAAAGTACAGAGATATTATTGAGAGTTTTCTCACTAATTGTTCATAAAACCTCTACTTCAGATAATGTATGCACCTGGAACATAGGATATTCTAGACAGATGCTTCAAAGGAGAAGATTTTCCTTCGCAAAATGATATTGTGAACGAAAGAAGGCTAGCCAGTCAATACCTATAAATAATTCATGTTGGATGCTAAAGAAGATGATTCATCTTGTTGAAGTCTTCTTTATCTGGAATAACAAGCAAGAGCTAGAGAAGAGCTCACTTCTCTCAAATAAAACAATGCATCAAATATTGGACTCTCAAATACATTCCTGAGACCAATGATGGTTCAAGGAATTATGTAGGAATGAATGATAAAAGATTAGCATGAAGCTCATTCCATCTTATTGATTTTATAGGTTAGTAGTTTTGAAATAAACAAAATCTAAGATAAAGTGAAGTGAGTGCTTTAGTCCTTTTTGGCTATTGATGCATGAAGTTGGCTCACAGATATTTCCCTTCATAGAATTATATTGTGAAGGAAGGAAAGTTTCCCAGTCAGTACCTATAAACAATTCATGTTGGATGCTAAAGCAGACGATTCAACCTGTTCAAGGTTGCTTCATCTTGAATAAGAAGCAAGAGCCAAAGAAGAGCTCACTTCGATATAGTCTCTTCAATATGACATTATTTTTAATATAAATGGTTTGCCAGGCTTTTATCCTAATAAGTTCCACATCACTGTTATCCTAATAAGTATTTTTTTGACTCATATAATCTTATTTTTAATATAAATGGTTTGCTTGTCTTTTAATGGCAGAGTGTTTGAGAGCCCATCCATTTGCAGAAATCTCAATGGGAGAACCTTTAAATTACATGGGGGGGCATCCATGAAAAAAACCATTACCTGTAGTTTAATGACAGGAAGTATACGAGCTCATCCATTACATAAAGTTTATGGGGGAGCTGGTTGTTTCATTAGATCTAAATATAATTTCTTTTACATATGATGTGAAAAATTGATTTCCTTCTATTTTTGTTTTCTATATTTCAACTTTTTCACACATTATCCTTTTGTCTTCCGATTCTGATTTACAAGCTGCTACATCCAAGTACAAGTTAGTTTTAAAAAAATGAGGTGCATGGCAGGTGCATGGAGTACTATAGCATTTTATTTAACAAATGTTTAAAAAAAATACTATAGCAACTTTTTATCCTGTTCAAGGAAAAATATCTGGACAAAACCAAAAATCATCATCAAATAAGTGGGTTACTAAAAAAGGTTACAGTAGCAACTTGAATCCACATTTTCTATGACCCTGTACCCTTTCCCTTGTTTGATCAAGTTAATGGATTATTATTCCCTTACAAATGGACTTTTTGTGATCCATTGTGTAAATAATGATCTACTTGCTATAATCTAAACAACTAATTTTTTTACAAAATATTTTGTCAATCACCAAATCTCTTTGATTTTTAATGTGGTATATGATGCATTTTCAACAGCTAAAAAAATGGTGTAGCCATTTTGAGAAAGTAGATATCCCTTCATTACTGTCTTACTGTGCACAAGTTTTGTTGTTTTAATTGAATGATTACATCGTTATACTTGTTGGTGTAAAAGCCAAGGTTGTATCATATCACTTGATAAGATGTTTGAGGTAGCCAGTTGGAGGAAATGGATGGCTCTTGAAGGCTTTTTTACTGTGGACCAATGTTTCTGTTTTAAATTGAAATGTTACACCGTTTACTTATTGGTGCAAGGCTGCATCAGATCAGATACTTATTGGTGCAAGGCTGCATCAGATTTATCTGTTTGCTTTTAGTGAGCATCATATTGGAACTCAAAAAAACTTATATATGTGTTAAACAAATTAGGTACATCTAACCAAATGTATAAGAAAATGGAAATGAAGTCCATGGTAGACTCTCCTCCAAACGTTCTTTGTTTTGGTGTTGTTACATCAAAAGTGCTTACTGATAGTCAAGAAAGGCATATTTATGCAAAGAATAGGGCAGTTTTATAGAATCTTCCAAAAACTCTATGCTTTGAACCAACTCTATCAAATACATATATTCTACATTAACACTTAGAAACAAACATCAAAAGTTGTCTTCTATAATATATGCATAGTGCCTAGTCCTCTCAAAGTTGTATCATATTTCAAGGAACCTATTTGGGAAACCCTATCCTTGATCAAACTCATTAGATCTACCTGATTAACATGTAGAATACAAAGCTTTTTCAAGTCTGGAAATGTATGTACTATTCCTTTTAGCTCATCATATAACTCATAAACCATTTCAGAATCCGTTTGAATACAATCAATAACGTCTATGATAGATTTGGACATCTCAATATGATGAAGTTGCATCATGTTCTTTTCACAATAAAAATTGGACGAAAAAGTATTTGAGAATTCAATGAGATCGGTATGCAAAGAATTTTGCATGCTACTTGTTTCTTTTGCTGAAGGATCTCCACATCTTACAAAACTTCTTTTCACATTCAAGTAAAATGATAGATCACTGGATACAAACAGAGAGTTGAACAATTTACAATTCCTGTGCAACAAGATTTCTCCCTCTTTGAGCTGGCCAGGAGTATTCTTATTAAATTTATAGCCTTGCATGGATTTTTCCACCCTTTGAATCTATTAAGCTGATCTACTTTCAACCTTGGAATTCTATGTGGTATCCCTCTCATAAATTTTCAAATTAAAACAGGTCCTTCTAAATTCCTCCTCATGGTTTTACAATTCCTCCGCAACAAGATTTCTCCCTCTTTGAGCTGGCCAGGAGTATTCTTATTAAATTTATAGCCTTGCATGGCTTTTTCCACCCTTTGAAATTATTAAGCTGATCTACTTTCAACCTTGGAATTCTATTTGGTATCTCTCTCATAAATTCTCAAATTAAAACGGGTCCTTCTAGAAAATCTTATTGTTGGTTACTTTAATTGCTGGTTAAAGTGATACATAAATTGTCAACCCAGGGAAGTCTGATTATTTCAAAGGCAAATGTGTACTATATGTACTCAATATCAAAAGCACTAAAAGTTTTAGTACAAACAAATCACACCTTGCTTTAACAACTGAAGCTCCACTCTGTGTTACAACAAGTATACTCTATTGCAGATATCTATCAAGGAATGCTTAATTTCATTTAGGGAATAATCTAGCAGAAAGGAATAAATCTGCAAAGGAAAACAATGGCTATGCTGTAACAGAGAATCAGGAACCTATCCCTGGAACAGGAACCTTCATCACCTGCCTCTGTTTATCTGGCTTGCCAATCCATTCTATAAACTTAATCACCGGTGAGACACTCATGAACTAACCTTAACCAATGTAACAATCGATTAAGAAAGGGAGAGAGTTTTAGTAAAGGTAAAACAATATCAAGAAAACAGTACTTGTCAACAAGGTACGAACAAAAATCACACTTGACACACTGCATAAATATAATGGGTGAATCTTGTGATGAAGGTGGGCCCTGTCCTTCTCACAAGATTCCCCAGGAGACGAGAACTAGAAAAATATGTTTAGAAAAAGATTTTTATTCATCCATCAATATGTCATGTTACAGAAAGAAAATATTCTAGTCCTGTCGCTGCAACTGAGCCTTTCCTACAGTCTGTTCATTCCCCTTCTAATGTAGATGTCTCCTCTTTATAAAGAGGAGACATCTATTACAAAATATTTACATTATAAACTCTATTTCAACGCATTATACAAAAATAGGGAAATCAGTTTCCCATCAACAAAATGCTGTTACAATAATATTCTCTTTAGATTACGGACATTACATCCAATGTAACAGCTTCCTCTGTGATCGATCTGGTTCCTCTGTTGCTGTCAAATTTGGAACACAAATCTCAACTACTTCAGCTTCGAGATTTGTGTGACATTCTTGTTGTTTCAGCAACTACAAAAATAGTCCCGCCAACTCCAGGCAGTTTCAGCAACGCAGGCTGCACATCATTCTTTAACTGTTCAACAACAAATCAATTCAAAGATTAACTATGAAGACAGCGTGATTATATGTGAAATAATTAAACGTATAGTGATGAGAAGAATCACTACATACCTTTGGAATAATTGAGTCAAAACACTAACAAGGACTTTCAAATATTTATTGAAAAGGGTGATATTATAACAAAATGTATAGTCAGAAAGAGACAATATGAGGTCTTAACATCCCCCCAACTGAAAGGGTTGCATGTCCCCATGCAACTTTTACTCTGAGTCTGAGTCGGAGTACTAGGATGTACAGTGCAAATTTCTTATACAGTAAGTATAAAAGGTGTTGTCAACCATGTCTCTGAAACCCTGGGCATTCTGAACTTTTTTCCATGCTGCAAGCTCCTCCTTTTTGGGTAACCTGAGTCAGCTTTGTATTGTTGTGCTAGGAGCCAAAGAAGAGGGAAGTGAAAATGATAACCCAACCAATTCTCAGCACACTGTTGAATACATTTAACAAAGTTAGGTATTCGTGGAATTGCTGCCTGAAGATTAAGTGGGTTAAAGGGATGGTATTCCCTTCTCTCCTTAGGGCAATGTTCCCAGAATAGATTGTTTGCTTGTTTGGCCAAAGTTCCCTTAGTCTTAAGATAATGTTGGCAGTCCTTTAAGACTCTTGCCTATAGTTTTCTGATATGCTCGGTCATTCCTTGTAGTTTTTAACCTCGTACAGAAATTACCTGCATACAAATTCTAAATCATAGGAAAAAATAAAAATGCGAGAGCATAACACATAAAACACATATACACAGATATTTCCCACTAGATCCCAAAACCGGGACTACCAGCTTGATTTTTTCATTATTTCTTTCAATGTTACAATACATATTTATACATGCCGAAGCATCCAATACCATCGACCGAAAAACCATCACGTCCAATACCATGGACCAAAAAACCATCGATCCAATACCATGGACCGAAAACCATCGCGTCCAAAAAACATGTGCGAAAATCATGCACAAAACCATAGGTGGGTCTGCCCATAAAGCCTTCATCGTAGCTTCCCCTGATACATTCTACAATACCGACTCTGAGGCACACAATCGTATTGTGCTCTTTGCCTTTTGATCCAACTTCTTCCATTCTTCATTGGTCACTCTTTTTGGTTTAATACCCGGATCTACTGGGATCCACTGATCTTTATCCACCAACAAATCCTCCATCTTGAGTTTCCACAAATCAAAACTCTGACCATTGAACTTCTCAATCTCTATCTTTCCGCTGCTCACCATATTCTTTCACCACCAGAATCGATGTTGCAGATCTCCCACTGAACAGGGTCTACCAAAGGCCCGAGCGAAACCCCTCAGCAACAAAGGCGTCCCCTTGAAGCCAAAACAACTCTGATACCAAATGTAGGTTTTAACCTCGTACAAAAATTACCAGCATATGAATTCTAAATCACAGGAAAATAAAAATGCGAGAGCATAACACATAAAACACATATACATAGAGATTTCCCACTGGATCTCAAAACCGAGACTACCAGCTTGATTTTTCATTATGTTCCTTTCA